>JAPSGF010000003.1:33135920-33155257 GCA_035772895.1 Perdix hodgsoniae
TCGGGGGGGGGGTTGTTTGGCTCTTCCTTTATGAATCCCATCGACTTTTGTTCAGGTTTTCCTAGGAAAAAGAACAGTTGGTCTGAGTCGATGGAGAGAGCTGAGATGGCCCTGAGCCTCTGTGGGCTGGGTTTGTGTAATGGCTGCTGTCCTGACAAAGAAACCATCTGTGTGTCTCACTGCTCTTTCGATCACTGCTTCCACGTTCAGTCCTGGTGCATGGAAAAACTCATCATCTCGTAAAGCAGCTGGCTGGAGAACACAGCTGGCAGGCTGTGGTGGTGAGCAGTGTCCAGTGTGCATCACGTCTTGGCATGTCCAGCTCAGTGCTTCTAGCTGCTTTGGAAGCTTTCCTCAAATATTTGCTTTTTATGAAATAAAACCACTGCTTCCATGGCAGCACATCTCTCCGCAGTGATCTCTCTGAAGTTAACTGGGCTGAGGGCAGCAGCAGGCAGACAGCTGTACCTGGTGGTGATGAAAGCCACTGCGGTCAGGATGGAATCCAGACTGCGCTTTCCCGCCCCACAATGGTTGCTGCTATCTGTCTTCTGCAAACTTCCATGAATAGCGATGAGCTGACAGCAAAATTCCTGGAGAACGCTTCTAGGAAAGTCAGCTGTGCATGCTAGCTCTGCACCTCACTTCTTTTTTTATTAGCTCCTAAGCAAGCACTCGGATTTCAGGGCTCGGGAGCTGCACCATGGCATCTCCTGCTCAGGATGATGGCAGTGAGGGGATGCTGGCCAGGATTCAAGGCCTTGAAATGTGCTCTGGATGCCTTGCAGCAGTGCATCCCAGCATTGCCCAACTGCTGACTGCACGTCGATGACTGCAATCACAACAATTTGTAGGCATGTTTGTCTTCTGCAAGGTTGGATGACAAGGAGCCGGACAGGATAGGGGCTGACCTTAATGTCGTGATGATCAAATAAGTATGTTTGTTTCTATTAGGTTCTGGTTATTTTTAGTCTGTTAACAGATGATGTCTGCTACTATGGAGTAATTAAGAATTTTCTCCAGTTTCTGAGTAAGTTGGGAAAACATCCATGTGCGTGCTATGAGCTCCAATAATGTCACGATTTTTAATGCCATTTGGGGAATGAAATGGATGTTTGCAAAAGATGTCAGTATTGGATTGTAGTTTGCAAATAGTGACGTCGTCACTGCCCACTGGGAAACTGTATGCATTGTGCAAATGCAAAATGGAAAAAACAATGATATGAGTGACTTTTTCTATGTGTTACAAAGTTTAATGTGAATGTTATGCCCAGAGCAGATAGCTGGAGAAGAGGCAGCCTTTCATTCTCCATCCATCCATCCATCCATCCATCCATCCATCCATCCTGGGACTTCCTGACTTCCTGCCCCTCCAGCACCAGCTTCCTACTAGTGCTGTTTGCAGAAAAGAGAAGAAATCAGTAGAGATGTCTGGAAAAAAAATGCAGAATCACAGAGTCCCTAAGGTTGGACAAGACCTCTGAGATCATCAAGTCCAACCATCAACCCATTCCCAGCATACCCACTCACAAAGCCATAGAATCATTAAGGTTGGAGACAAGCTCTATGGTCATTAAGTCCATCAGTTCATCCCCACCATGCCCACTGTCAGAATCACTGAGCTTGGAAGGGACCTCCAAGGTCACCAAGTTAACCTGCTCAATACACCAGGATACTGAAAGCCTTTGAAAAGCACGTAAACTCAAGGTTGTGCTTTTAAGTAAGATTTTAGTCTGCTTAAGGAGTGTATTCCTGGAATAAACTGGGGAGAGAATTGTCCATGAAAGAAGGAGGTTGCCTGATATCATCCAGCAGCCTCGTCTAGCAAACCCCTTGGGGATGTGTAATTGGGAGATAAAATAATCGTGTCTGTAGCTTCATGGCGGGCTGTCAGCGAGTGGCCGTGTTCCACACAGACATCCAAGAAGTTTCCTTTAATGTGTGAGCCAATGCTCAGCCTGGGAAGGGTGGGCTGTGGTGCTGCTTTGGCTTTTATTGTGCTTTGGAAAAGTGGTTTATGAACGCATTGACTTCTCGCGCCTGCTTCGGTCTGGGCTTTGTAACGAGGCCTTTGGTGTAAATGTATTACTAAAATGAATTGGTCCAGAATTCTTTGGCTGATTCGTCTTGAGCTGAAATGGTGACCTGAGAGGTGACCAGAACAGGAGCCCTGGTCCTGCTGGGCTGTGGGTGCCTGTGGATGAATGAACATAGAAAGAAGGCACCTCTCCGGGCTCATGGACGTGGTGAGCTTGAGAAACAGGTGCTTGGGAAGGAAGTGAAATCGATGCGTCTCTTCTCCCTGTAATTGAGACTGTCAAGCTTTAACTAGCAAAATCATTGGCTAATTTATTTTCTAAAAGGCAAACATCCTTCTTGCATGCAGCCTCACTCCCAAATGCTGCACCACCTGTCTCCACGGATGGAGGGAGGGTGGAGCGATGTGTGTGGAGGCACTAGGAAGCTTTCAGGCTGGTTATTATTTAATGTCAATTGCTCTGTGCTGCACACACACGGTACTCTCCTTTTCCAAAATGCAGTTTGCTCTGCAGCAGCTGAGCCCATCACCCCTGCCCTGGGCTGGAATTTGACACTGCTGTCGAGTTTGATGTTTCCTGGTTCCTTGTAACTGGGGAATGCTTTCCTGTCTGCTTTCCTGTGAGAGGAGGGGCGTATGGCTGAAAGCACAAATCAGAGTGTCATCTCTTCCATGAGTCTCTCATCCGCCCCATGGCTTACAGGTGCAGATCTGACATCGGTCTGAGCGGTGCTGAGCCACACAGCACCCAGACGTCTCAGCTTTCAGCTTTATGAATCTCTTCAAAAGCCAATGCCTGACTCCAGAAGTGTTCCTAACCTCCATTCATCCCTATCTGTGCTGCACTCATCTCCGGGGCTCCTCTCCAGCTCAGACAAATCTCCTGAGCAGGACCCTGTGCTAATTCAGACCAGATTGGGCCTTTTCATCAAAACCCTTTTCTTTAAGCACACCGTGGCCAATCTGGACACTTAATACATTTGAAGGGAATTGCATTTTTTTTTTTCTTCCCCGAGCCTTGCAGATAGTCTTACCCTATAAAATATATGGGCCATAAAATAGGAAGTGCATCGTACCGAAGGGAATTTCTGCAATTTTCCAGGCGGGGTTCGGCGTTTGTTGCAGGGTTGCTGAGGGATGAATGGGCATTTCGGGGTGCGGGGCACGAGCTCGGGTGACACCGGTGTGGGGTTACTGCGGGTCGGCGACCTGCAATTACTGCGGAGGGAACACCTCAGCCCTCTCTTCCAATGGGAGCGGGACTTTTACGGGGCGAAATCAGGAGAGCTGGGCGACCAATGAGCGCTGCTCTCGGAGTGAGTCACATTCCTGAAGACTTTTAACTTTGCGGTCTCGCAGATGCTGGGAAATGATTAAACCCACATAAAAGAGCGTTATTACTACAGCGCCTATGGTGCTGTGCTGCTTCAGCCCGTGTGCAAATGGAAGATGGGGCAGTGCCTACCGGGGTGGGGGGAGCAGTAAAGAAAAGGTGGGGACTTAACCGTGGTAAAATGACTTAAGCATGCTGGAAACACAAACCTGCTGCCCTGGGTGCTCCGTGGGCTCTGCGCTGCTAGCATGAAATTCCCAGGTGCCACACACCAGAGCTGCAGTGCTTGCAGGAGGATTTCCCTTTAGCTCCGTACACGGGGCCCCTGCTGTCCCATCCCCAAGTCCTGTCCCCATACGCCCAGCGCAGGGACCACGTCAACCCCCAGCAGCTTGGTTGGTTTGCTGAAGCATTGCCCACCTCTGCCTGACCCCCTGGCTAAACGCTTCTTGTCTGCTGGTGGCCTCAGGGACCAATTAACCAAAGAGAAATCGGACTTACATCGTTTTTCTCTTGGTTTGGGATGATCTGTCATGATTTTTCATGTTAAGCCACTCTTTCAGTTTCTATTTTTGGGAGACTTCTGTTAGAGGAAATGTTTCTCATTATCGGCTACGAAGTTGCCAGACCTGGGGAGTATTTTTGCTTTGTATTAATCTCGTCCCTCCTGCTGTGCATGACATATCCTAATCTGGTGGTGAGGAGAGCCCTAGTTTATCCCTAGATAAATAGAAGGACCCACACGGTGTTGAGGTGGGAGATGCCTCCCTGGAAGATGTGTCTTGGGAAAAAGGCCTGCTTGGGAACATTTCCCAGCAGAATCTGCTCAAAGCCTTGTCAGTGGAAAAAACAAGGCTTGGCTCTATTCCCCTGTGTGCTTGGCGGGTTGCAGCTCAGATCTGACCAACAGCTTCTAGTTGGATCTTCAGATAGACCTAATGTAGACACCCAAAAGATAGGAGATGCCCACGGAGCTGTGAGCGGGGCTGTTATTTTTCACTTTCATAGCCTACGACCCTCAAATATCCACTGATTTTGCCTAACGTGGCTGTTTTTCCCCTGATTCCATATGGGTTTCTGGTTTGATGCTAGGAAAAGTTTATTCTCTGAAAGAGTGATCAGGCATTGGCACGGCTGCCCAGGGAGGTGATGGGTTCCAGAACCATGGAGATGTGGCACTTGGGGACATGGTGAGTGGGCATGGTGAGGGTGGATTGGGGTTGGGCTTGGGCACCTTGCGAGGCTTTTCCAACCTTCATGATTCTGTGATTCTGAGATTTGAGCTCGCTTTTCCAGCCTTAAACGATTCTGTGATTCTATGACTTGAATTCGCTTTTGTAGGCTGAGAGGCATGGGAGATTGTGGTAGGACACTTGGCCCATGCACACACGTACAAGTATGAGTCAAGTTACCTGCGTTTTCTCGAGCTGCTCTGCAGGGAGATGTAATTGCTTCTCAGCTGTGCAGTTGCATCCTTCTCTGGCAGAGAATGAAAGCCTCATCCTACTGCCATGGACAAACAACTCCTGGACAAAATGAATCCAAATACGCACACTGCTCATCTTCAGCAGGTAACTAGTGATAGGACAAGTAGGAATGGCCCTAGGTCGTGCTAGGGAACTTCAGGTCAGTTATTAGGAACAGTTTATTCTCTGAAAGAGTGGTGATACAGTGGCACAGGCTGCACGGGGAGGCGGGACAGTCCCCGACCCAGTAGGTGTTCAGGAACCATGGAGATGTGGCTCCTGGGGATGCGGCCAGTGGGCATGGTGGGGTGGATTGGGGTTGGGTTTGGGGATGTTGGAGGTCTTCTCCAACCTCCATGATTCTATGATCCTTTGATTCAAGAAGCAACAGTGGCTGTGGGGAAGCTTATGGCAGCACAAAGAAAGCCCAGCCCGGAAAGCTTTATCAAATTAAATTCTGGATAGATGTATTTGTTTTCATCAAATTTACACTTCTTCAGGCAGAGAGAAATTTCTTGCTGCAGTGAAATTCCCAGGGCTTCATCTTTTGAGAAGGTTTTAGAGCGCTTCACGCTTTGGGGTGGGGGGGGGGGGATTTTTGCAGAGTTAACTCAGCGGATATGTGCCTGCAATGCACGGACAGAGGAGGCTTTCAGCATGGGCTGAGGCACTTCTCGTTTCCTAGAAATGATAAATGGGGGATTTAGCTGGCTGCCATCAGCGGCTGCTTTTCAATGAAACCCTCAGTGAAAGCTCGCATCGGTACAACACTAGAAACCTCTGAGGAGCCCTAGTTTATTAATGCTGGTTTTGGGGGCAGCTATTTCCTAGGGAAATAAACCTTGCACCATAGACTTCAAAAGAGAAGTGAAAAATTGTTTCCCAATAGTTCCTTCTCTTTTTTTTTCCTATGGAAAAATACAACATACACGGAAATACAGTTGAATAAAACATAATTTGTGCAGCAGTGCCTAGAGCTTCTGGAGCCCATTGCATGACTTCATGCATGGAGAACATTGGTTGTAGGAGGATTTTATAGAAATCGCTCTGGGCTCTGGAAGCAAAAATCTCAACTCAGATGCCTAGAGAGTGGAGAAAGCTCAGTCAGGGGCAGAAGCCAGCTCTGCAGACTCCCTGTCATTTCCTTATTGGAAAATCAGTCCAGCTCACAAGCCTGAAGCTCTATGTGAGGGTTAGCTGCAGAACCGGACTACACCAGGAGACAGAAGGGCTTCCAGACAAGACCAGACTCCCAGAAGGAATAAACCAGATCTTAATTCTGAACAGCAAGAGCTGGTGTATTCAGGAATGCCAGGTGAATTCGGACACGAGAGTCCAAATTTGCAGCTGTAGGAAACCCCAGGTTCCTCATGACCTTTGCTGCCAACCCGATGTCACTTCTCTGGCCACTGCAGTAATCCATGCAGTTGCAATGCATATTGATGGTGGTCCTAAATGCAGCTGTAGGAGAAGCTCTCCCTTGGTCTCTGCAGCACAGCAGAGGTGTTTGATGGAGCAGTGGAAGAGTGAGGATGATCTGATTTTGTTCCATATCCCATCACAGAATGTACCGTTCTGCTCCAGGTGCGCAAGGCTCAGCTGGAGCACAAACTCGCCACTTGGCTTTGCTTTTGGTTTGAATGGCACAGAGAAGACGTGCAATGGAAACAGATCTCTTTTCTGCTCTTTGATGCCTAGTTTATGGTTGTGGAGTAGAATGGGGCACATTTCGAGCTTGGAAAGGAATACCACGGTGCTGATGCTCTTCAGTACATAAAGCTTCAACATGTGCATGCGGTTTCCATGTGTAACTGAAAGTTGTGTCTCCTCTGGGAGGGGAAGACTGGAGCCCCATGCAAAACATCAGTTCAGTAATTTTGTGCCTTCGTTGTTGGACAAAAATGAAAGTGTTCTGTTTCTCAGTACACTTTACTGGTTTCGAAAGTCCCCCAGACTATTACTTAGCTATAATTAGACTTCCAGAGAATACTGAGTATGTAAAATCACGCTTTTTATCCAATTAGTAATTCTCTCTTACAACTGACTCACTCGTGTAGCTGCAACAAAATGCATCGTAGGGACTGCTGGAAGTTGAGATAGCAAGCAATGAAGTTATCTGACAGTAGATATTGCAGGCAGAGTCCTGAAGAACATGGAGTGATTTTCAAAGGAACTTCTGACATCGCGGGGTTCTCAGTGACATTTTTTGCCCTTCAGCCCAGAGGTAAAAGTTGCTGCCCTGAGATGTAGAGCAATTGAAAACCAAGGGATGTCTCCGGACAGTAAATAAGGACACGTCGGGAAATGGCATGCTGCTCCCAAAGCTACATGTAAAACTGCAAAGAACGTGGCTTTTTTTTTTTGATCATATGATAAATGAGGGCTTTACTCAGGCGGTTGCCCAGCTTGGCTTGGTGGAGCTGGAAGAGCTAGTACACGTGTTGGGTGGTCTGTGTTGAGACAGATGGCAATGGAGAATGTCCAGGTAGAGATGAGCAGTAGTGCTGTTCCTGCTGAGCACTGTGCAGGTCTTAGCTGATCATTGCACATTTTTCAGAGTCTGTGGGCTCATGCACGGGTCCAGCTATATTGATCCAGGTCAGAGAACTTTCCTGAGATTTTGGTCACTCTTGACATGTTTCCTCCTGCCTACCACATGTTTCTTCCTCTTCATGACCAAGTTGGCATCTGACCCAAACCTGGTCTGTAGGGGGTTAAATCTGGGGGGTCTTTAAGGTCCCTTCCAACACAAACCATTCTGTGGCTCCTTTCCTCTCAGAGCAGTGCTTTGTGGAGGCAGGCCTGGGTCACTGTGTCCCCTTAACCCAGTTGGAAGGATCACCACACCCTGGAAGAACACCTTGTTGTGTCTCTTGCGCTCACCAGCCACACCGTGAGGCAGGGCAGGCAGATGAAAGAGTGCATCAGGCTAAAGCAGAGATTTGGAATAAAGGAAGAAAGACAGAAGAAGATAAACAAACAAACAAAAAAAGTCTTCTGGAGATTATCTTTAATTACAGAGAGTGTCCTCAGCTGGTTCAGCACGTTGGCTGACACTTGCAGCTCTGTCTCCTGCAAAGAAGCAGCTGGAATCATTCTCCATTCCCATTAGCTCTTAGAGGTTAGCACCACCCTCTCTTGTTTCCATTCACTGAAACGGATTTTGAGTATTTGTTTCCTCTCCTTCCCACCTCTTCCACCTTCCTTTGGAAGAGGCAAAAGACCAAGAGCAGAATCTGTGACCCTTCCAGTCAGTGAGCTCCAACTCAATGCTCCTAGCTGTGTCTTTTCAAGAAAGCTCTTTGCCTTGTCCTCTGTGGCCAAGCAGGGAGGTGGCCGTGGGCTTGAGAGAGGGAAAGTCCTGTCCTTTTGCTGCCCACTGTGAACTTTTGCATCTTACTTAGAAATTCAGTGGCCGCTGGCTGCTCTTTCTTCTTGTTCAGCCAAAGATGCATTAGTAAAATTATTTGTTTCTTGGGAATATCCTTCTCTAGCTGAACTAACTGCTCTTTTTCCTTTTTATTGTTCTGTATAAGCTCTATATGGCAATTGTCATGGTGAAATGGTTAATGAGGCGCTTAGAACGAGTAAAATATTTATCTCTGTATCTCTCCTAGGGCTCAGACAAAGCTCTGGGCTAACCTTCCAAGCCACCCGTGGGTGTGTTTTCTATGGGGCTGCAGAAGTCCATGGCACCTTACTGGGGCCCTGTGCAAAGAAACCAGGGAAAGTCAGTGCACTGCCAACAGGTGTTCCTGCGCACAGAGCCTCCATGGAAAAAAAAAGCAAGAGGCCCAGGAAATAATAGCAGTAGGAAATGCTGTGGCCAGGGGGCTCAGATCCATTATGTTAGAAATTAACAGAGATGTGAAAACCTCAACCCACGTCTGTGGTTCCTAAGTGACGGTTTATAGTCGAGCAAATTAGTGCTGAAGTCTATTAAGCGGTGGAGTTTGTTGGACTTCTGTCACTTTTTTTTTTTTTTTGAAAATTTGCTTTTCTTTTTCTTTTTTTGTGTTTTGTTTTCCAGTACTTCTCAGCACTATGCGATGAGTAACGATGTCGGTGTTCAGAGCAAATCCAATCCTGTTCTCCCCCAGCATCTCCGTGGCTTGCAAAATAGATGCAGCAGCCAAAGAACTAAGGCACTGAGTGTAGACTCCCTTTAATAGAGAATAATGAGGTTTAGGACAGAAAATAAGTGCTGGTTATGTGGGTAAATACCAGCGTGGAAATAGAAGTGCCTGGGATATCTTCCTGGTAATTCCCACGTGCATCTGCTCACGTTGCCTTTGCATCCAACAGAAACTGAGCTCTTGGTGGCTGTGTGCTGAGCACCGTGTATTCCTCCTATCATTTGAAGAGGAGCGTGTTTACACCACCTGAATTTCTAGGGAATTCCCAAAAGCTTTCCTGCTTGCTGGGATCTGCTCAGCATCCAGAGCCAGTCTTGCACTGTGCAAGCTTCATTCTTTCCTCCTGCCATCCATTATCCTGTATGCTCATTGCTGCCTTCATGCTTTGCCTCACAGCACCATTTACATAAGAGTAAAATTAACAGCTTGAGTAATTATGAATAAGTCCCATTAGACAAAGCAGCCTTGAGGCTGAATGTTGGAAGCTGGAATGTCTGGTGCTGCAAATCTTCAGCACACTGAGCTGCAGGAAAAGATCGTTTTTCTCTTTTTCTGAGCCTCACGGAAGTATCAAGGGGTTTAGGAGCCCAAATCCCACTGACGCTGGTAGGGACACAGAGGAGACTTGGAGAGCAAATATTTGAGGTCTCATGCTGGTGTCTGGTCATCTTCTCCGTGATGGACACCATGATGGGCACCATGATGAGAAGTGACGTGGCCCCACATTGCACCAGGGAAGATTCAGGTTGGGTATAAGGAAGGTATTAGGAACAATTTCTTCTCCAAAGAGTGGTCAGGCACCAGGACAGGGAACAGAGACAGGAGAGTCTCCGTCCCTGACGCTGTTCACTGGTGGCATTTGGGGCCACGGTCAGTGGGCATGGCGGGGATGGGTTGGGGTGAACCTGGAGATCCTGGAGGTCTTTTCCAGCCTTAATGATTCTATGGAACTATGATTCTATGCAGTCTGAGCTCGGGTTGGTATTTCCAAGATACAGGTTTGCGCCGCTGCGTTTAGGGAGGAGAGTGCTGAGCCGAGGCCAGGACAACAGCTGTTCTTAGTAAAAGTAATGATTGCTTTTACTGGGAAAAAACTGCTCACTGGCAGCAGGAACAGTGCTGTACTTGAGTCAAAACTGCAGGTTCTCTCTCCTAATGGCCACAGTAAAAAAAAAAATCTTAAAAGGACAGCCTGCAGGAAGCTCCTGTTGCCATCTCAATGGTCTGATGGAAACGAAGTTGTCTGGTTCACTTTTCTTTGCATACATTTACATGCATATTTGCATAATTGCAGCTTGCTTTTTTTTGCAGTTTAAAGAATGTCAAAATACATGTGAAAGAACGAGGGTATCACTGCAACCCCCTGAGAGCACCATAGCTGTGCTGGGGGAACTTCTATACACGTGGAGCACTCACAGAGGCACCAGCAGGGCACCAGGTTCCAATTTCAGCCAAAGAGAGACCCTCGGGGCCTTCATTCCAATTTTCCTTCCACGCCATAAAATTGCTGCAGCACATCTCCCATCCTTCTACGCGTGGAAAAGATCTGGTCCTGGAATTGAATTGTGCACTTCCCACTAGAAATGACTTTTGCAGCCAGCTGGTTCGCAGCGTTGCGAAGTGTGGTGTGAGATGACACGTTCTGAGAGCTCAGCTCTAACACCCACTTGCCTTTCATTTTTCAGTTCAGGGCCCCGGTGATCTCCCCCTCCTTCCCAGTTTCTTTCTGTTGCCACTCTGCTGCCTTCAGTACCAGGTTCCTCCGGTACCAAATTCTCCTGTTCTCTTTTGGCTTCCTAACAAGTGGCCATTTGTCTGCTGTCAATCCTTTGGCTTATTTTACGTTGTTTTCCCTGCAAAAATAATTTTATGAAAAGTTGCAGTGCTGCAGATACTGAAAGGTCATGGGAACCTCTCGCTAAGATTAGTGCAGTGCCTTATCAATAGCTGCAAGTGGTGTTAGCGTTTTAAAAGGAGTACTGTGTGAGCATTAAAAGACATTTTTTTTCCCAAGTGCTCATTGAAAAGCACTTTTATCCCATTCCCAGGGCTGGGCACTAACTGGAGCTCCATCACTATGGGCTGATGTTTTCTATTCAGGGCCTCACAGAGAATGCATTGTTCGGAGGAGAACTGAGCTGCAGAGGTTGGGACAATTTCATGAGCATGATGTTATGGCAGAGGTGTCTGCACAGAGCCTTCAGGTGGATGAAAACCCTGCACCGTGGTGTGCTGAGCAAATGGGTGCTAGGCTGTGCAGCTCTAAGAATGGGAAAAAAGGGGAAAAAATAAACCCACTCATCTCATTTTTTCCTATTTTTTTCCCCAACTTGTGGAGTCTTTGCAGAGTGAGAGATGGGAGCTGGGACTGCACCCGTAGGACCCCATGGTTGTCCTTGGCCTCTTCTGATCCCTTCTCCTAAACTCCAGACGAGCGCATTCCTCCTGGTACTGAGCTTCCCTAAGGGCTCTGCTGGCACGCAGGGACTCTCTCACACTTCTCAGCTCTTGGGAAGAAGAGGAGAAATGGAACGGAGGAACGATGGGGAAGGATTAAAGCACCGGGCGGTTTCTGAGAACTGCTCCACGGTGACGACAAATATCCTGACACAGCTGGAGGGAGACAAAGCCGTCCCCCGAGCGCGGCCGGGGCTGGCTGGCACAGCAGGAGGGACCAGATGGGATTCTTAAAGGTTTTTCTTTCTCTGAAAAAGACAGACCATGCTTCAGAGAATCCCCCTTACCGAGTGATGCTTCCCTCTGAAAACTGACTCACTGTGCCAAAGGCTCTTCAACAAAGAAACGTTATCCAGTTCCTCTGTGTTTTCCCCCATGATCCTCAGTAAGCCGTATTTGGCCAAAGCACGCCATTAAGAAGGGCACTGTCTGGAGCAGAAGACATCACGAAATGCAAATCTACTGTCTCCCATGACACCTCTTCCATGAGGGCAATCAAAGAGTTTGCCGAGAGGCTCTTCATTCTCAATTTGCGTGGATTGGCTTCAGCTGCTGGGGTCCCATCAGCACCCACTGACTTTTTCTCCCAATCCATGCTCTTAGACTCAATGATGAAAAGCCCCTTCCACCCTTTTGCTGAACCAGAGAGGGGCTGGCCTGGGGACATACCCAGACTCTGAAGCACTACGGTGTGGGAGGACGTGGTCAGTGGTCATGGTGGGGATGGGTTGGGGTTGGATGTGGGGGATTTTGGTGGGGATGGACTGGGGATGTGGGGATCGTGGGCGTCTTTTCCAACCACAGTGATTCTGTGATCCTATGACCCCACTGCTGCCAGGCTTTCACTATCCCCGCAGGTTCTGCTCTGCATCCCTTCTGCTAAAACCTTCCAGGGCACATTTTCCCACTGCAGATCCCAACTCTAAGCGCAACTTTCCATCCAGCTCAGTGAAGTTGGGATTTGTCTGAATACATTTGGCTGCAGGATCTCCATCATCCCATGCGATTGCCCTGCCCTGCATGATAACGGCTGCTGTGCCAAGGCTAATATTGCCCACAGGCTTTATCAGTTGCACTGTGTGGGTGTATTTCTGGCTCGTAGATCAACGAGCATTGCGGTATTCCCCACCTAAAAAAAAACATACCCGAGTTGCTTCCAAATTCCTGACATTCCAAAACCATGAAAACCTTTCTCTGCACGGAAAGGAGGGATGATGCTGCTTGAAGGAAATTCTTTCAAGTTTGAAACTTTCATTGTTCCACCCCAAAATGTGGTGTGATGCTCCTGCGGATGCTCAGGTGCTGCTGTGGGGGCTGTGCTGTCAGCAGAGCTTTTTCTCCTCCAGCGGTTGGGTGTTGACAGTGCAATATCTTTGGGTGGAGGCTGATAGGACTTAACAACACACAGCAAGTATTTTATTTGTTTTTAATATTCACCCTCAATGAAGCTATTGTGAGGCATGTGACTGCTTAAAGTGCTGGAATTTCATTCTTAATTCTGTGCAAAGAAATTAGGAAAGCATTTGTGATACGGGAGATTTTGCTGTGTTCTGCTTGCTTTTTTTAAAAATTAATAATTTATTTCCTCAACCAGAATGGATAAGGGGATATAGCAAAATGAAGAAAAATTAAAAGGACGTAGAGGTTATGATTAATCCAAATATTTTTTCCATGGGAAATAGTGGCAAATTGACAGGTGTTGATAAAGTGGCTGACATTATATCTCAGAGGTCATCCTTTGTCCACTGATGATATCACTGTACCCCAGGGCAGCCCCACCTGAGCATCAGCTCCATGCCAGCTCACTGTGTGAGAGCAACCTTCCTCACCAAAGCCAACCCCAACCCACCCCACCATGCTCAGTGACCATATCTCCAAGTGCCACATCTCCACCATTGAACACCTCCAGGAACAGTGACCCCACCACCACCTGGGCAGGTGTCTGAACACTCTTTGGAGAAGAAGTAGTTCCTAATACCCACCTTGGATCTCCCCTGGTGCAACGGGAGGCCATCACCTCTCATGCCCAGATATGTGTATTAGCATCTCCATGCGTGGTTGAGGATGAGCTCCCATATTCACCAAAAAAACACAAAGGACTTTTTCACAGAGGGTGGTGAGGCACAGGAGCAGGTTGCCCAAGGAGGCTGTGGATGCCCCATCCCTGCAGGCATCCGAGGCCAGGCTGGATGTGGCTCTGGGCAGCCTGGGCTGCTGGTTGGCAACCTGCACACAGCAGGGGGTTGGAACTGGATGAGCGCTGTGGTCCTTTTCAACTCAGGCCATTCCAGGATTCTGTGATTCTCAGTCTACTCATCATCTGGGACATAAAGCACAGCAGCCCTAGCTGCTCCTGCCCCAGGTACCCGTCCCCCCCATCCCATCCCCATCACTGCTGCAGGAATGATTGAGCTCCCACGGAGCAGCTGCTCAACAGCTGCAGCTTACGCCTCGCAAATGAAAGAAATCCCAAATCTGTGTGAAATTTCCAGGGGTTTAACAGCTGTTGCTTGAGCCAGGCTGTCTGTGCCATGTATATGGGGATGCTGGAGCAGGACGGGCAGCTGGGAGCTGTAATTCCTACAGCCGCTTCATTTTAATCTGCTTTTAGTCATGTCAGAGCCTTTTGAGTGAAAACTTGAGAACGAAGAGGACTTTGGATTGCTTTTCCTCCCCTTTCTCACCAGACCCCACGACTGCAGTGTGAGCTGAAGTCTGTCTCAAGGGATTTATTTCTGGGGAGGCTTTTCGGTGGGATTCATCTCCACTGGCTTCTGGATGTCTGAGCAGGTCGTCCTAAGCGTTCAGTGCTGTAAACGGGGAGAGCAGCCCAGCAAAGAGCAGTTCAGTTCAATTCGCTGTAGTAAAAGACTTGCTTTCTTTCCCCAGCTCTGAGGTTACCTTTTTTTGGCTAGCACCCCATTTGTGCAGCATCTTCTGGGAAGGCCGCGGTGTCCCACAGAGACGAGGAGGAGAAGAGACACTAAAAATCAGGAAATGAGATGTGTGCTTTGCAAGACCAACGCAGTTGTTTGCCAAAGGACCCCGGAGGTGTTTTGGATAACTTCACGCTAATGGGCTGCGGCATGACCAAAGGTTGGCTGTGTTTGCCTGGGGAGAGGATGGGTTCTATGCCCAGAATGTAGCAGGGAGAAGTCCGGGTCACTGGAAGGGCTTCGTTACCTCAGTCAACAACGAAGTGCAGGATAACATCTGTGGTGTTGCTGGATTTATTCTAACAACACCCGGTACAAAGGCTTGCTTCTGTTTCCCAGGGTTTTGCATTTTCTCTGCGTTTATAAAAATAAAACAAGCCGCTGATTCTTAAAACCAACTCTGCGTTCTGTCTTCTCTGAAATGGCATTTGTGCCAGGAGTCCTTGATTTGCTCTTCGTTCTCCGAATCCTCGTGCAAATTCAGGTTAACCAAAAACCAGAGTGATTTTTAGCTGTGAGGAGCACTGCTGTCAGCAGAGGGGATGGATATGGTGGTACCACAAAGTAAAACTCAAACAGCACACGCTGGGGAGATCCTGTCCTCCCAGCACTGGGTTTTCATTGGAATTTCTCTGCTTTGTTTCTTGCCAAACGAGGCTCCTTCACCATAATGGTAGGACAAGGGCTGACGGCCTCCAGCTGAGCTGGGGGGGATGGGGAGGTGGGGAAGGGCTCAGGTCTGATACTAGGAACAATGTCTTCTCCAAATGAGCAGTCAGGCATCAGCACAGGCTGCACAGGGAGATGGAGGAGTCCCTGCCCCTGGAGGTGTTCCAGAACCATGGAAGTGTGGTCATGGTAGGGGTGGGGTGGGTTTGGGCTTGGGGATGTTGGTGGTATTCTCCAAGCGTAATCATTCTTTGAATCTACAGCAACATTAGATATTGTGATCATGATCAGTGTCAAAGGATCCTCTCTTGCTGGAAGAGGTTCTCCTACCATGAAGCAGCGGGCAGGTCATTGCTCGTGGTTGCTGTGATTGAAATTGTAATTCAAGACGTGGTTTGAGTGCGAGATCAAAATGGTGTGTCCCAAAAAACCTTGGCACACAAAAGCTTCTCCTTGGCATGATCACTCAGCACTGCCCCAGGTCTCCTGCTCCCATGGCATGGCCACCCTCGCCGTCCCACCCCATCTCCAGACGGTCCCATTTGGGGACATGCAGTGTGATGCCACCCACAACAGCATGGGACAAGGCAAGGTGACGTATTTGCTCCTTCCCTCCCCTGTCACTGTGCTGGAGAAGAGGCTGGAGGCAGCCAGAGAATTCAAAGCAGAAGCTGTCAGCCTGGGATGGGCGATGGGTTGTTTTTGTTGTGTTGTTTTAAACAGCCTCTGTGAGCAACTGTTGTGTGCGAGGGGCGGGAAGGGGGGGGTTGCCATGGCAAAGTAGGATTTGCTGGGAATGAATAGCTTTCTTTTTCTCCCGTGAAATGAATGGGTTGCTAAGACCTCCCTGCATATGAAGATTGTAGGTGCTACACTCGGTGGAAGAAACATGAACAATATCCCCCCAGCTTTACGTTATACACAGCCCTCTTAATACAACTCAATCTTATTACACAAAAAATGTGATCTCAAGTGTAGATTGAGAGAGACAAAATGTTCTCAGTGGGATCTATCCATGCTTCTTCCCCAGTCCCCTCCAACAACAGGGATTAGTGGCAATGTTTGCACTGACTGTAACTGGGACATAAAGACCATGCTTCATTTCTTCCCATTCAGCTAATTCTTTACATTGCAGACACTACAGGATCCATTTATGTTTTTTCTTTTGTGAAAGTAGGTTGGGGTGGGAGGGGGGTGGGGGAGAATTCTGCCGAGGAAACTGTTGGCCTCGCCGAAGAAAAGCATCTTTTCTTTGGGGATAAAAGAAGCCGCGGTCTGCATCTGAGGCAATGGCATTTGCAGGCAGTGCTGCTTCTAGATGGAGGCTGGAATGTACTTGCAAAGAATGGCAAATTTTGAGAAACAGAGTGACTTAAGCTGGTAGAACGGACTTCCCATTTCATGGTCCTTGGATGTTTCAGTAAACAGGAGAGCTCGCTCCCAGTGCTGACCCATGCCCATATTGGGTATATTGGATATATTGCCCATATTGTGCTTTTCTAAAGCATCAGTTCTAGGTATAGGTTTCTCGGGAAACTCTTGGGAAGCACTACATGACCAGGTGGAAGAGTCCGGCCAGGACCCCAGGGAAAATACTTTGACCAGTCGTGTTCTCACTGATAGATGCCCACTGAGAACATTCATGTTTTCTTCCCAACAGGAAAAACAAACAAACCATTTCCAAAAGCTGTGAGCATATTTGTAGGAGATGTAATTTGTGCAAAGAGGCTGGAAGATAAACTTGGCTCTGCACAGCAGAGCTATGCCACAATCTCTGCCTGACCTGGGAGAGTCAGCGGGGCAACGTCATCTGGAGCATCTTCATTGGGCCCCTCTTCTGGAGATGGGGATGAGAGGAAGGACAACTGATGCCATCAGGACAGCTCACAGAGGGTTAAGACAAGGTTACCGAGCAAAAGAGAAAGGTTATGGGATGGAGAAGGAGCCCACAGATCTTTCTGATGCGGAGGCCTTTTGCCACAGGCAGTGCTGGGACATGGAGACCCACCTCTGCCTCGAGGTCTCTCATTCTTCACTGCTGAATACAGTAGAACGAGCTACAGAGCAAACTGTGGAGCTCCTACATGTTGACTGGGGTGGATAATTTCCTTATTTAATCCCAAACTTCCAGTCTCAGAGAGGAAAAGAGTGCAGTGTGCCCACACTGCCATCACAGTTTGAAATTTCGTCATCCCAGTTTGAACTATCACCATCACTGCTACAGATCGTAACCCATGCAAAGATGAACTAGGATTTGTGCAGACAAGAGAGAGGAAAACTGACCTAAAATCACACTCATCTATCATTTCAGGACTTCTCTCAAAGGATGTGTCTTGGGCTGGCAAGCCCAGGCTGTGGGTGTTGAGATCTATAGAAAATGTGTGAGAGAAGAGAGAAGGGAAGTAGCTGCTGGTTTGCAAGGAAGAAAGTAACAGGACTTCCATAGGGCCCAACCTGAAAACTGAACACCTCTGAATGTTTCAGATAAAGAAGGCAGATGGAAAGCAGAAAATATCCAAGAATAAGGTTAAGGAAATCTAGAGATGAACATCCTGGTGAGGATTTCCATCCTGGGAGGTTCCTAAGATGGACACAGGAGGTGGGAATGGGGTCTGGGTGCTCAGTGCCCAGATGGGGACGTGTTCCAGCATCTCTATGTGTTGTTGTGGTCTGAGCTCCCATCAGAGGTCTCACCCCAGGAACAGTTATGGGACTGAGCCCCAAAGCCAGAGCTGTCCTGGTGAGATTTCCTAGCAAAGAGTGGTGTCTTTTTAATAGGTTAAATGATGTTATTTTTCAAAATAAAAGTATACTGGCACTTTTGAAGGAAACCTGTTCGTACTGACGAGTTCATCTGATGTTCATGAAAAGGAACAGAGGAAATCTGTTGCTGGATTCAGAGCTGTTAGCCCACCCCTCACAGCCATGTGCTGGGTGAATGACTTACATCTTTAAGCCTGAAGGATCCAGAGCGAGAGATGCATTTTGTTTCTGTGGGATTACCACCGACTCAACTCGCTGCTTTTTTATTTGGAGGCTGAAGCAAAGACCGTTTCGGTCCATTACTGTCAGACGTGAGTGATGCTCTGCTCTTGCAAAAATTATTTCAAAATACGGTGTCACCAATGTCACTTCCCTCTCGCTCCATCTGTGTATGCAGAGATCAAACCTCTCAGCTTTTTCTGGGACAAAAATCAGTCCTCTGTGTGAATTTAAGGTGAGGTCAGTGTGCATCTGTTTATATCTATATCACCTTCACCTTGGTGATAGGATGATTGTAAGGACGTGATAGAAGTAACATAGCAAAAAGGAAATTTTGCTGCGACATAACTAGAATTCCCAGGTTGGAAACACTGACCCCACTCTCATTCCATGGCTTTTTGGTGCTTTGGTATTTCATCCGTGCCAGAAAATCACTCAGGCCACACATCTAATGAACATGCTTCAACACTATTCTGAAACTTCACCAGATCACAGTGTAACTTAACCCAATCTCTGTGCTCTGTGTTGGCTGCATTTCTAGAACCATGGCGAGAGAGGACTGATCCATGCTTAAAAACCAAGAGGGAAGAAGAGCAGACTTAAACGTTAGGAATGGATCAGAAGTGCTGGATGCTCTCTGAAGATGCACTGAAGATCAGAAACCCTCTGGATTTCAGTTGCAAAAGCAGTGCACATCACACCACGTTGCACAATGGAACGAGTTAGAGATGTGGGACAGAGGAGGATCTTTTCACTGACTGCGATCAGTATGAGACTGGAGTGGAGCTGAAGCAGGACCTCAGGTCTCATTTGCCTGAAGAGCCTGGACTGAGAGCTGGAGATTAGCTCCAGGTATGATACCTCCATTATCAATTAACTCTTGGTTACTAGAGCTTTTGCTTTCATCTCACAGCTTAACGTCCCCGTCATGATGAAACTCCTGTGGATCCCTGTGAGAACTTGGCCAGAGGAGGAAACGTGGATAATTAATTGTCTCTGCTGGAACACTGTTAACTAACAAGAACTGGGGACTTCTCAGAGCCCACAAATAACTGCTGGGTCCCACATCGGCTCAGAGCAACTCTCCTCTTCCTCCAGTGCCATTTGTCTGCAGGTGTTCTTTGTCACCTCCAGAATTAGCAGAGGATGAAGCTCACCTGCAGTGGGAAGCCCTGTTGGGTTGCTTCAGAACACATCTGCAATAAACCACTAAAACTTTCCCAGCAGGGGACATGCAGCTTTATTTCAGAAATCCAAGAACAATCAGAAAATCTTTTCTCTGGAAAGAAGGAGAGGAGAGGAGAGGAGAGGAGAGGAGAG
>JAPSGF010000003.1:33155657-33372266 GCA_035772895.1 Perdix hodgsoniae
AAGGGAAGGGAAGGGAAGGGAAGGGAAGGGAAGGGAAGGGAAGGGAAGGGAAGGGAAGGGAAGGGAAGGGAAGGGAAGGGAAGGGAAGGGAAGGGAAGGGAAGGGAAGGGAAGGGAAGGGAAGGGAAGGGAAGGGAAGGGAAGGGAAGGGAAGGGAAGGGAAGGGAAGGGAAGGGAAGGGAAGGGAAGGGAAGGGAAGGGAAGGGAAGGGAAGGGAAGGGAAGGGAAGGGAAGGGAAGGGAAGGGAAGGGAAGGGACCAGCCTATGTCAACATGCAGTTCTGGGCACTGAGCTTGGGTGGACCACAGGATGTGGGAACCACCTCGTGGTATTACCACTGCCCAATTTCACCAGCATTGCACTGGGTTCTGCACTGATGGCTTCTCAGGAGGGCCACAGGGACAGAGTGTCACCACCTCTCCTGCTAATTAGCCCATCAGCTAGTTGGTAATGAGCTGGGGTGTCTCCCCCAGCGTATTGTACCAAGGTGGGCAGGGGGCTTGGGTGCAGCAGTTGGGTTGGTGGTGGAGCAGTGGTGTCTTCAAACCACGCGGTGGTTTAAGAGATGGACCACCACCTTTATTTCCAGATGAAACACCCACTTTGGAAACTCATGTCTCAAGTTCCAGATGTGCCTGAGAAGTGTTTCCTGTCTAAAAATGTCCTGTAGCTGTTGGAACAGTGACAGAATGGGGATGTGCAATGGTTTAGAAAACAAGTCATGGTAAGGAAGGAACATGAAAATTCAAAGGATGGTTCTTAGTTTTAAATAAATTTTTTTGGGGGAATAATTTTAATTACTTCAATATGAACACTCACCACCTTCAGACCTGTAGTTCATTTGTCACAGTTTCCCTTTATCATTTAAAGTAAACCTCACTGTCAGTTTAAATGCATTTGGAATACATCTGTATCATTTTGTTTCTGGAATCAATTCATGGAACGATGCACACACTGTTAAAATGAATGTCCCCTTGAAGCTCTGTGTTCTTAGAATCATCACTCAATGAATTTTTCCATCTCAATGTATTTACAAAAGCAGATTTCTTTTTTCATTGGACTGGGAGTGAAGACACCGAGTTCCAGAGCTGAAAGCTGGGACTTTCTGAAGGTAAAACATGAGATCACTTCCTCAGTTGGGGTCCTGGGAGCACTGCACGTTTCTGAATCTCTGCATCCAAACAATCCTTCTCTGAATATGCGGGGAGTGAAGGCACGCCCTTGCCTGAAATCCTTCCCATGTTTTTCCTGTTTGACAGTGCAGTGTTATCAGATACAAATTCTATTGACGATGTTTGATCTATGCTGTGCAGCTGGGTGCTGAAGAAGGAAAGAATTCAGTGGGCATTTTTAATCCCAACTTCCCTGTACTGCTAGGGAAAGGGAACATAAGGAAGGGATCAACCCATTTATCTCTGTGGGTGCTTGGTTGATTTTTCTTTGTGGGTTTGGGTTCTTTTGTTGTTGTTGTTGTTGTTGTATTATTCTTATTTATAATTATTTGTTCAATGATTTGGCTTTAGTAGGGACAAACTCTCTTCTTTCAGGCACATATCTTTAAAAACTCAGCATTGGAAGGGACCCGTAAGGATCACTGAGTCCAACTCGGGACAGCCTATGATTCTAACCCACCCTTGCTCTCTATTTCCCATCTCTACAAAAGGATAAGAGCGGAATTTCTTGAAGGTATTTGATATCCTGCAATGAAATGTATTGCTGAACAAACCAGATGGGGTGTAAAGCTGGAGGAGATGGGCAGTGGGACAACACTTTAAGGCACAGAAAACACAGGACTGAGAAGTTGGTGGGATCAGGATGCCCCCAAAACACAAAAAACACATTGCTGTGTGATTTTTTGATTAACCAATTTAACTTCCCACGGGTGAAACCACTTGAGGTTTCCTGTTTTCATTATCAGGCTCTTCGCTGTTCGACAAGGATGTTCTCAGAGGCAGAGCTGAAGCCTGTGGGTCCACCTGCTGCCTCCATCCTGCATGGGGCTTGGTGCTCCCATGCAGTATGAGCTCTGCCAAAGGGTTTCGTTTCCCGCTGAGAAGTGAGCAGCTCTGCATGGGAAAAGAAGGGATGAAGATAACTGCTTTTAGGCTTCTGTTGTCATAAAGTCAAATAAAACTTGGCCGTGTGTGCAGTTTCACTGTTGATACCCCATGCTCCGTAGCTGGAGCCCATCTCTGATTTATGATGTCGCACAAAGCCACAAGTGCCAAAGCAGACAAAACAGGAAGCAAAAAGTTTTACAAACAGAACAAGCATTAAGAAATTGCTGCATGCTGTCAAGCCTTCAAAACGGCAGCGCTTCCCCAGATCTGTGGAGGAAACAAGAATGAAAAGTTTCCCTCTGGAAAACACGGCTATTCTGAGCATCTGGGATTATTTGTAACTTTATTCTGTTATTTCTAATTCTATTTCTGATTAAGCATCCTGCTTTTTAACAATCTGTGGGCCAGCTTTTCCCAAAGGTGATTCTGCGGGGAGAAATCAGTCCTGTGTTTTCCCCCAACCCCAGGTCGTACCCAGCATTGGCACAACCTCACTAAATGGGATGGGTATTTGCATCCCCCCCCCCCCCTATGCTTCCAACTGCTTGAATTTCCTAGAATTCAAGGTTATTTGCCAGTTCAAACGCACAAGGGAAAGGGAGTTGCTCCTAACAGCCCATCTGTACAGACTCTGCAGGAGTGAAGGACAGCACTGCGGTGTGTTCCTGGCCGTGTTTTTGGCTTTGCAGAAGCGTGTTCTCCCTCCAGGCTCAAGAAGAAATGTGATTCTGGGTAAACATCATCAGAAAAGAGCCTCCACCGGTGCTGCAGAGCTGATAATGGGAGTGCTAACCGAGTCTTACAGATAGGAGTTGGGTGCTGGGAAATGTCCCTAGGACCCATACAGGCAATGGGGAGGGTGTGTTTGGGTCACCCACTCACTCCCAGCTCCGACACCTGGCCAGCTTTTCCCAAAACACCTTCTCAAATTGCAGTGACATCATGAAGGGCAGGTCGGTGACCTTCTGTGCTAAACTTCTAGAGATAAAACTCTGCTTTTTAGCTCCTTTTGTTGACGATGAGAACTTCCCCCCTTTTTTTTAAGGGCTGAACACTGGAGGTCAGCAAGGACGAGTGCATTACTGTCGTGTTTCCTGAAAGTCTCCTTAAGTTATAGGAGGAGGTTTATGGTATGAAAGACAAAAAAGTTCACTCCATACAAACCTTTGGGGAGCACTTACTGCAGTATGAGCCAATAGAGCCACGCTGTAGCAGAGCTCAGCTGCACATCCTGCAGATGACCGATCTGTGGCAGTGGCACAGTGGGGCTTTCTGGCTTTCTCTAGATGCAAGACAGTTTCCTGAGCACGCCTCAGGCTGCCACGTACATCCTACAAGATGCAATCTGGTTTAAAGCTATCTCCAAAATCAGATGTCTGAGTGGCCTGCGAGCTTTGTAAGCAATCAGTGCACATTTGTGTTTGCCGTGATCTCATCCCCAGACTGTGCATGAATTGAAGATGAATGCAGAAAATAGACGGAATTAATTATCAAGGCTCTTAAAACATTCTTCTACTTCTTCCTTGGGAATCAAACTGTGCAAGCAGCGCCAGGTGAGAAAAGCTGCTGCTGTTTGGGCTACAAAGGTTGTGTGAAAGACCTGTGCCATTTCCTGCAGCAGTATTCAGCTGGGTGCATTTGGAAATGCTTTCATTTTTTCTGTTCTACTGCTCAGCAACAGTAAATACAGTCCTCTCTTTCACGAAAGAGACTCAATCAATAATGACCTATCCATAAACACTTCTGCCAGAACAGACATGTTATTCTTAGTACCTCCATCCACTTGAGCTACAACAAGATGATGTGGTGGGAATGTCATCCTGGAGTCACCCAAGGTTGGGTGGGATGGGCTCTGAGCACCCTGATGGAGCTGTAGATGTTCTTGTTCAGAGGAGTGGCAGCAGATGGCCTCTAAGGGTTCCTTCCAGCTCAAACCATTCTATGAGGGACCTTGTGCTCAGGATCTGCCTTGAGCATCTGCAGCCTGAAATTGCTCTCTATTGAGAGAGGAAGGCAGCAGCAGAAATGGGAAGTGTCTCCACCCACGTATGTCCCCCTTTTTTTTCCTAGAGGGGATCATCAAACATTTCAGTGCTGTCCTATTCTGTGGCTTCTCTGCTCCTTTTTTCCTTCTCCACGTTGAAAGGATGAACTGGATTTAAATGTCCATGTGGATGTGGCACGTGGGACCTGTGTGGGATGCTCAGTGGTTAGGACAAGGGCTGATGGACTCAGGTTGCACCAGGGGAGTTCAAGTTGGGTATCTGGAACAATTTCTTCTCCAAAGAGAGGTGATGCAGTGGCACAGCTGCTCAGGGAGGTGGGGGAGTTCCCATCCCTGGAGGTGTTCCAGAGCTGTGGAGATGTGGCACGTGGGGACGTGGTCGGTGGGCATGGTGGGGTGGGATGGGTTGGGCTTGGGGAGCTTGGAAGTCTCTTCCAGCCGTAATGGTTCTGTGATTCTGTGGTCATTAAGCGGCACTTTCCTGCTGCACACAAACCAAGCTCCTGCATGTTGCTAAGAAGAATCTCTGCGGGCATTTTCAGCTTTTCTAAGAAACCGAAATGTAAAAGGCTGCTGTTCGTCACTGCCAGTAAACGACAACAGGAACACCTGAGGAGTGGGAAAGAAAATGCGGTTTTGTTTCACAGAAAGACAAGTTCGGGGAAAAGGAAGAACAGAAAGTTGGCTGTAGGTTTAGAAACTCTACCGAACTCCCCAGAGCAGGGGGTTTCTGTGGGGTTCTCTCTCCATCCAGAATGGGACTCCAAGCAAAAAACTGCACAACTCCAGGAGTGTCAGGGAGAGGGTTACCGGCCAGCTTTGCCTACCCACCCTCTGGCGGCAGTTTGCATCGCTGTGGCTTCTCTTAGATGTGAGTTGCAGAACACAGATAGTGGAACATGGATGAAATTGGGGTCATCACTGGTAAAAGCTGGAAGTGTGTCTATCCTCTATCCTGCAGCTTCTCAGCTGCAGGGCTGCAGACATTTCCTGCTGGAAATGCAGAAAAATCTTAACTTCATGTCCAGATTTTATCTGGACAAAAAGCAAAAGAAAAGCCACAATCAAAACCAAACTACCAGGTGTGCAGCTGGGGATGCTCTTGTGTGTTGAATCACAGAATCGTGAAGAATGGAAATGACCTCCAAGATCCCACGGTGTTCCATGCATGTCTGCCTTACTTCATGGCTGCAGAGTGTAATTATGGGCTTTGGAAGAGAGAGCCTTAGAATCACGAAGTTTGGAGAAGATCTCCAAGACTTCCAAAACCCAGTGCCAACCCACCCCACCATGCCCACTGCCATGTCCCCAAGTGCCACATCTCCACAGTTCATGAACACCTCCAGGAAACTTTACTCTATGAAGTCCTGGAGTAAGTAAGGACTCTACTAGAAGCTGAAGGTGTGGTTCTTCACCTGGGTCCTCCAGCGCTTCGGATTTGATTGTTTTGGTTTTTAATCAAAATACCACAGGTACAGGTGTGGTCCTTGTCTAGGAGCAGGATCAGAGAAGACAAACCATGTGCAGAGGGTGTCCTTCACCTCCCAGTACATGGTTATGTGATGCTCAAAGGCACAACAGTGCTTTGACTTGGTTGAGAACTGAAAGCTGTTCCAGGAACACCCTGGGAATGAAACACTCCGAAAAGATTAAATTCTTCCCAGCCTCTGCTGACACTGACTGGGAAATGAAAGGAAGCTATGAAAAATGTGAGCACTAATGTAAATAAGGACGACTGCTTGGAGAAGTTGCAGCTGGAAGCAGAGTGGCTTTGCGGCTGGCCAAGGAGAAGCTCTGTGCAGCCGAGAGAGGCAGTCAGAAGAGTGATAAGCACAAATTAAACCATCTCAAGTGCTGCCTGTTTATCTCCACCGACTGCAGGAATACTCTGACTGAGCCTCGCATGTCAGACTTTCAGCAGATGGAGATGAGGTGGCTCCGACCTGGCGGCCTGTGGAACATTCATTTCTGTGTCCCCATCCTCCGTCCTGCCCAGGGGCTCAGAGCCATGTCACAGACACGTCACCCAGTCTGGGGGTGTCATCCTGGGGGCTCTTTCCCAGAGGATGCTGGATTACACTCGCGGTGTCAGGATTCCAGGGTTCTGTTTGAACTGATGACTCTTCGTCACCACAGCGGGGAATTCTGCTAAGCTTGAAGCAACCATGCCCCGAGCGCTCAGACGTCACCATAATGAACTGTTTTCTAACTTTGGGATGTTTCAGAGGGGCTGACTCATTCCTTGTCAATGCCTGGGACCTACGAACCCTCTTTCTACTCGGTTTGTTCAGATTTGAATCTGGGCACCGCACGTGTAGCAGCACAGAGACAAAAGCCAGGCAGCCAAGGACATGCAGATGGGCTGCCTAAACTCTGTCCTTTGCAGGAGCTGTGCTGGAGCCTCAGCTGCCATTGCGCTGGCTGTGGCTCTGTCTGTGGGTGCATCTCATTCTTCTGGGCCGCAGCTGCACCTGAGCACGTTGTGTGGATGTGTGTCCCCCCGCATCTGGATGGGAATTGCAGCAATTCCCACCCAGATGCTTTCAGGGCTCAGATTTCAGCCTTTTCTCTGATCCAAATCATATTTCTGCCTGCTTGTTCCCGTCCTTTTCTGAGTGATCCCGCAGGTGATGGATGGGGTCAGACCTGGAGCAATTGGAGTCCATGAGTAACAGCAGGCTGTGTCACGTTGGGAGGACAGGAAGGGGAGAGGTCAGCCTGGTTTTACCCTGTGAATATTGCATATTTTGTAATCTTTCTGTAATCATGATTGGTGAGTTACATCCTGCTGGCAATTGGTAAAGAGTGGTGTTCCCTGGGGTCTGTACTGGGGCCTGTCCTGCTTAATTCCTATATTGACAATTTGGAGGAGGGATTTGAGTACACCCTCAGTAAGTTTGCAGAAAATGCCAAGCTGGGAGGAAGTGTCAGTCTTCCTGGGGGTAAAAAGGCCCTACAGAATGATCTGAACAAGCTGGATCAATGAGATTTCATCTCAGCCCATTTGAATCACAGAATTGTGAAGAATGGAAAAGACCTCCGAGATCCCACAGCGTCCCATGCATGGCTGCCTTACTTCATGGCTGCAGAGTGTAATTATGGGCTTTGGAAGAGAGAATCTTAGAATCACAAAGATTCGTGTGATGAAATTCAACAAGACCAAGTGCTGGCTCCTGCACTTTAGCCACAACAGCCTCATGCAATGCTACAGGCTGGGGGCAGAGCAGCTTGAAGGCTGCATGGAGGAGAAGGACCTGGGGGTGTCATAGTAGGTAGGACAAGAAGTGAAGGCCTTAAGTTTTTCCAGCAAAGGTTCAGGTTGGATATTAGGAACAATTTCTTCTTCCAGGAGTGGTGATGCAGTGGCACAGGCTGCACAGGGAGGTGATGGAGTCCCCATCCATGGAGGTGTTCAAGTCCCGTGGAGATGTGGCACTTGGAGACATGGTCAGTGGGCATAGTAGGGGTGGGTTGAGGTTGGGTTTTGGGATCTTGGACGTCTTCTCCAACCTTCATGATTCAAAGATTCTCTCTTCCAAATTATGCTCTGCAGCCACGAAAGAAGGCAGTCATGTGTGGGACACCTGGTTCTGACTCAGCGCCCCTTAGGAAGCTGCTTGGACACTTTCATGGTGGAAGATTTTCTTTGCTGAAGCATGACCTTCAGCCATGATCTATCCCACGTGGCCAGCTGAGCAATTCAGTCAAACAGTGCAGAAGTTCTTCCTGCTGCTTTGGCTGGAACTGGGGATTTTCCTGCCCCAAACACCCTGCTGGACAGGTGCTCTGTATCATCTGGTAATAGCTGCGTTTCAGCACATGGATCAAGCAGATTTCATGGAGAGCCCCAGGATTGCTTTCAAGCTCAGCTCATGTGACGTGAAGAGCTGGCTCCCCGTGCAGCGAGCACTCACATTATTAAAGCACGTTTCAGGGTGGGCCCACTCTGACTGCCAAATACCACTCTATCAAAAATGCAAAGGAGGTGGGCTGGGTGGCGGGAGGGTGTTTGGGGGGGGGGGGGGTGCTTTTGAAATGTTTATTGCAAACTATGGTGCATTCAGCCTAACCCTAAAACTAACTAACACAGTAACAGCAAGTAGGTAATGTCACGGATGGAGTGGGCTGCTAGGCTCACAACTACTGCCAAGAGCTTTTTATGGATTTAGTTGGTTTATGTTGCCACCTGCAAAATACTCCCAGCCTGGCATCTGTTTTCTCCTGACGATGTCTTGATGCTGTGAAATAAGACTTAAGATCTTAAGAAGATTTCTCCATCTTTAGTGGTCCTATGATTCAAAGAACGATTGCAAGTGGTGGTGGTGTGATACCCAGCAGGCAGCTTTGCTGGGTTCACTGGCTTGGAAGCCCTAAGTGGCACACACATAGCAAAGCAGAATTTGGTAGGGATTAAAGATCTGGTTCCCTGTGTGACCAGCGCATGTCCAGCTGGAGACATGGCTCTCTGGACCACATCTGCAGGTGCAACTTCTCTGGCTCTTGCTTCTCAGTGCCAGGGAAGGAGGTCACCATCCCATTACCAGGACTTGGTGGTACACGGAGCTGAGAGTCCTGGGTGCAGAGCCCACACACACATCACCTCTCTGGAAGGAGCAGGCAGACAGAGTTTCACTTCTGGGGGCAGGGAGGAGTCACAGACACCCTGCAGCACTCCAAAACCATTACTTTCTCCCTTCCTCCCGTTGATTCTTTAAGCTCAGTGAATTTATTTTCCTACAAGGGCTCTTTTCTCTTAAAAAGGAATATTTTCTCATATTAAAACCTCTCCTAGACTACTAATACCCGTCTCCTCCCAGTGCTGCACTCAGCAACAAGAGAAACAAAAAGGTGACCCTCCAAAATCCAGAGGGAAGGAATTCTCGCTTGCAGAATGCTACAGAATCATCCCTGGCTGTGAGATCCTACTGAAAGTCAGTTGAAACAGGCAGGATTGTTTTCATTTTTCCAAAACAAAGTGTCCAGATTAGGCAAAACAGCCCAGTGAGACATAGCAGCTTGTTAATCAAAAATTAAGTGTGGGCTGGGCTTCTTGAAGGGATGGGGACCCAAGGCTGGGTTATATTGCATCGTGAATATTCAGGTAGTGGTAGCACTGCCTTCTATTCCAGCTGCCTTTGGGAGCTGAAGGGAGCTTTACTTTGGAAACAGAACTTTCTGCCATGTCACTGCCCCTGGGGCCCCCGCGCTGCTCTCCATTAGGCGAGAGAGCAATTAACATACTGCATTGTTTCTACCGCCCTGCTTTGCATCGCTGCTGCAGCCTGCATCAGGGAGTGTGCCCCCCCGAAAAGGCCTTTCTCAGTCTCTGCCACGGCACTTTTCTGCAGGATCTCCGTCTGCATGGGGAGAGACAGCAGCTGCTAGCAGCAGGGAAGTCGTTGGTGTCAGTGTGCAGCAAGCAGCTGGCATTGTGTTGTCTCCCTGGGATTTCATGGAAACAACATCACCAGGCATGGCCGCACCTGCACACGTGTCCTTTTCTGGGGCCATGATCAATAAGTGCTGGGGGAAGCCACGTCCTTTTCCCTTTTCAGGCTATTTCTGCAGCTGTGTCCTCCTGGAGTCTGCAGGGAGCATCACAGGGTGCTTGCACCAGAGATGTGCAGCGCTGCCCCACAGGCTTCTAATCCTATTACAGCCCGTTGACATCATTACACCCATCCATAATTATTCCCAGTTTCGTTAGGTGCTCAGAGAAAAAGGACTTTCTTTTCAGGTTGGATAGTAGGAAGAATTTATTCTCCAAAGAGCAGCAATGCACTGGCACAGGGAGGGGGAATCCCTGTCCCTGGAGGTGTTCCAGCACCACGGAGATGTGGCATCTGGGGTCACGTCAGTGGGCATGGAGGGAGAGGGTTAGGGATGAGTTTGGTGATACTGGAGGACTTTCCCGACCTTCATGATTCTATTATTCTATTCTGCCTGATTGGTTTATTTGCTGCCTTTCTTTGCTTGATTTGCAGAAGAGGCAGTTTGTGCATCGAAATGGTTTCTGTAGTGATCTTCTCGATACTGCCCAAAAAACCACACGATTGTACCTCAGTTTCTGCAGACGTGCCTTCTACTAACATGTAGATACCAACTATATGCAATCTTTTACTCCCAGGAATAGTTGCAGCACCTAACTTTCTTTTCAGGCAGTACCCTTGTTTTCTCTGGTCTGCTGACAGCCATAAAACCCTATATGCAGCCAGGCATTTCCCAACACTTCCCTAAAGCCAGAGCCTATCTACACTGGAGATGCATTTCTCTAAGCCAAGAATTTTGAATGTCCAAACAGAGAATCTCCATCTGACAGAGGCTTCCAGCCATCCCCAGGTGTACAGCAGACATGGAAAGTTCACACAGAGGCTTCGTGGCTGTAGGGAAGACCATAGGGATCATGATGGGAAAAAGAATCCAGCATGAGCAGGTGCTGTGGCTTCTGCCTGGCTTCAGAAGGTCTGGAGCTGTTTATGTCAGTGAGGAGGTCTGGCAAAAGGCATGAAATGCTGACAGGGTTCTATTTGTGTGGAGTTTAATGGGAACTGAAGTTGCAAGTACCAACAAGAGCCTTCTCCGAGGTGTGTTTACTGCTTGTTGACCCTTGCTGCTATGCAGAAGCAAGGCACAGCCAGACGTAGGGTTACTTTGTTCCTTGGGGTTTGTCATTTCTTTCCTTGGAGACAAATAATTAACTATGGGAAGTCAATTTTGTGGAGGAAAAGGGGGCGAGATTATGAAGTAGCTGAGTCCTAGGACACCAGGACTGCATGTTGACTTGCGTCACGCACAGAACATCTTACTGTTCTCTCTGGATGCCAGAATGAGACTATTAAAGTCGTGATGAGGAACTGTAAACGAATGGAGGAAGGAGGACGTATGAAGCTGCTGCCCACCAGAACCCTCAAGTCCTTTCTCGGCAGAGCTCCTCTCCAGCAGGTCAACCCCAAACCTGGACTGACGCATGAGGTTATTCCTCCCCAGGTGTAGGACTCAGCAGTTGCTCTTGTTCCTCCCTGCACAATTCACATTCCCTTGTGAATGTGTGTGAATCTTGTTGTGCTCTTGCTCTTGTTCCTCCCTGCACAACTCTCCCATCTATCCAGGTCCTGATAAATGGCAGCGCGGCCCTCTGGTGTGTCAGCCGCTCCTCCCAGCCTCGAATCATCAGCAAACTCTCTAAAAGGTGGACTCTATCTGTTCATCCAGGTCACTGATGAAGATGTTGAACAAGACCAGACCCAGCACTGACCAGCTCTGCTATTGACAGCCTCCAACCAGACTGTGCCGATCACAGCCCTGTGAGCTTTGCCAGCCGTCGGTTCTCAGTCCACCTCACTGCCCACCATTGCACACTTCCTGAGTTTCATAACAAGCATGGCATGGGAGATGGTGTCAGACACCTTGATGAAGTCAGGGTACACAGCATCCATTGCTCTCCACCCCCTCCCCCTCCCCAGTCAGTGATGACATCATAGAAGATCAAGCATGAGTTCCCCTTGGTGAATCCATGCTGACTACTTCTCCTCCATGCAGCCTTCAAGCTGCTCTGCCCCCAGCCTGCAGCATTGCGTAGGGCTGCTGTGGACAAAGTGCAGGAGCCAGTGCTTGGTTTTGTTGAATTTCAACACATAGGCCTCAGCCCACTGATCAGATCATTCTGTAGGGCCTTCCTACCCACAGGAAGATTGACGCTCCCTCCCCACTCGGTGTCATCTGCGGACTTCCTGAGGGGGCACTCAGTCTCCTCCTCCATATAATCCTTAAATATATTAAATAGGGCCATCCCAGTACCGACCCCTGGGGACTCATTAAATTCCTCAGGATTTCTGTGGGATAAAGATGAAAGCCAAAGATGCTGGGATTTAGGAATATGGCTGCACAACTGTTTGGCCTCGTGCTGGATTTGAAGCTGGCTCCTCAGTGTAGTACTTCTTAGTTCATACGTTTTCTGAGGTCTTGATTTTTTTTTTTTAAATCCCCCAAACCCTATATACAACTGCAGTGTTGCAAGCTCATGGGTTTCTTTCACAAGTCATGCAATTTGCTGTGATACTTCCCTAAAGTCCGATTTCTCGTGCTTGTAAGGAATTCAGCTTTCATTAATTAAATAAACAAAGTTTCTGAACATCTCGACCGTGGGCAAAATAAAACCTTGAGAAATATGTCCAGAATATAACCCAGCCTTGGAGAAGAGATCGCTCATGTTCTCCCTGGAAAAGGGGTCAGTTAGAGCCTCCCAATTGCCTGTGTGGATTGAGGGAGGAACAGCTCAGCCATAGCAACTTGTGGAACACAGCATAGCTATGGAAGGGAAGACTGATTGATTGGTTATATCCTTTCTGATGTCCGTCTGGCAGTTGACAGGCAGAAGATGCTCAATGTGTTGAAGGATTGACAACTTAGAGCCAAAAAAGGCTTTTTTACCTCCTGAGATGCAACAGAGGTAGGAAGGGCAAAGATTTTGGCACTCTCCTAAATTCCCCATCCTCACAGAATCCAGTGCTCTTGCTGAAGCAGGGGATCGAGATTTGTGCTGTCTTATCATGGTGCATGACCTAGGAATAAAGGATTTCCCGTGAAGACTGCTAACTCCATAGGAATTGAGAGAGGAATTTGGAACCATTCCTTACTCAGTCCTTTCACCCTGAAAGTACTGATGTTATTAATTGAGAAAATACATCATGGTAATCTATTCTCAATCATAGAGCATAATGGTGATGGAGTCCTGCCACATGTAGGTGTGTGCAGCCTCCCAGCAAGTTTCTGCAGTGCGGAAGGGAATGTGAATAATTTTCCAGGTATGTTTTCCAGAATGAGTAAGCAGGAGGTTAACTGATGCAGGGGGCAGCTGTGATCTCGTTGCATCTGCTCATGAGATGTTCCAGCCCCGCGGACTCTGAGAAGTGTTATGCCAAATTCCTTCTTCAGCTGTAATAACTCAGCTGAGCTCTCCCCTCATATCGAGCCCTTTATTCTAGACTAATGGGCGGTGAATCTCCGTCCTATGTGAATTTCAGAACTGAGAAAGGAAAAGGAAAGGACTGCCTCATTTCCATTCTGGCTTCTACGTTGATGACATTTCTGGAATGAGAAAACTGCTGTACTTTTATATCACGCTTGCTTATTTTTGAGACTGCTTCTCTGGAGGCCGTGTAGGAATTGGAGATTAAATGCACTCAGTGCTTCACAGACATGGGAAAGCACAGCCTTTCTCTTTGAAGAACTGATTTAGAGATCCAGATTTGGCACGATGTAACAGAGTGATTAAAATGGCCTAATTATAGCTGGGGAAAGGCCTACTACAATGAATGGACAAACTCATCCATCACCCCACTATTGACTTTTGTGTTCCACTTAGTGAAACTATCACTTGCTGCGATGGAAACCTTCCGGTTAGGTTGAGCCGTCGTGTTCACCTGCAGATTAGCAGCCAAACACACCCATACCTGTTCTGCTGTGTTAGAGACTGGAACTTGAAGAGCTGTTTTAAGGAGAGCTTTAGAACCAGCCGTGATTAAACCCAACGAATGATAGCTATGTTTCTGTTGGCGTGAAATTGGAGCTATGTGTTGGGGATAAGGGGGATTAGCAGCCCAGCAGTGATTCTCCATCTCTTCTGTTCTTTAATCCAAGTCTTAATGCAGTTCTGGGCGCTACACTTGGGCCCTGGAACAAGGCTGACTCCATGGAGCCCTCCGGAGCAGCCTCCAAACTGTTTGCAGTTCAGCTCATGTTTGGATTCGATCCACTGTAGAAGAGCCACACAGAGAGATCTGATCTAATTTAAAACTTTCTGAGAGCTTTTTGAGGTTTTGACAGAGATTCGCCATTGGGAGCTGAAGTACGGAGAGTAAAACACATACATGAGCTCCACAGCCAGATAACAGGATCCTATCAGGGAAGGCCATCATGACATAAACACAGATGCGCCTCAACAATTAAGTATTCATGGGGACTATTTATGTCTGTCTGATCATTTGTGCAGTCCCTAGAGGACTTTGCAAAAGCAGCCAAGCAAGGCAAAGCAGAGGCATCAGGCTCAGCTGACTGAGAGCCACCTGGAATGTTCCCAGAAACACGAGGAGAAGATGAGTGCCCGTCAGGAAGACCAGCTGATGGGGGCCAGGTGGAACAGGGCTGGTGGTGGTTTTGATACAGAAGGTGGTTATTAGCACTTGTAAGAAGAGGTGATGCTCAGAGTCCTGCTGGACAAGTCACCCATGCAACAAAAATCTCTATCCCGACAACGCACAGTTTGAGCTGTAGGAAAAGACAACAGATTGGGAGTGCCAAAGACGTTGAAAACACCTCTAGGCACAGCAGTACGAAGAAACTCACGTCTGCCAACTACTGAATTCCCCTAGCAAGGATTTTCCCTTAGCAGCTGTATCCAAAAGGCTCTTATCAGTCCATGTTATTTTTCCTCTTCCTCTCACATAATCATTGAGACTTTATTTTCTCCCCTTTTCTGATGTTCAATGATTTGATGGTTTCCCTTTATCTCCCCAGCCCCTATTATGATATATTTTCGGAACTGGATGACAATGGCAATAAGAGATGGAGGAATTACTATCCCAATTAGTGTTTACTAAACCCCCGAACATCTACTGAGACCACATTTTGCAGTATGAATCCATTCCAAGTAAAACCAGAGAGTGCAGTAAAGCACAGGGAGTGAGGCTGTTCTCTTGCCCAGTTCTGCAAGTTCATGACACTTGGAGCATTCTGGATCTCAGATGCTGATCCAAACCTTGCGACGCAGTCACCTCGGGGTGCATTTCCAAGCATTCAGGCAAGATGTTTCAAATACTGAGGATATACCATGAGGGACCACGTTTAGGAAAGGCTCAGACAGCAGCTGGACAAATCCAGGCTGCTCCTTTTAGGGTGCACCAGTTGCAGAGCTGGGAGCTCTGACAAGGGCATGGATTTTGAGCCTGCTGGGCTTTGAGCTCCTGCAGGGCTTTGGTTCTCAGTGTGTCGTCCCAGCAAATGTAGTGGGCCTCAGAGACATGGCTGGAAATGGGAATTCTATGCTTCTCCACCAGAAGTCTGCTGGCACAGCTTTTATTTATTTATTGTAAACTCGGGAAAGTGGTCTTTGTGCATCGATGTGCTGCTGGCCAGGCTCCAGGACAGCATTTATCGGGTTTCTGCCAGTGTTAGTTGTGTATGGTTCCACATCTGGGAGGAAAAAGCCTTCCTCCTGTGACATAGCAGCAGCCTCTGTGCTCTCTGCTCAAGTACTGCTTATTGGAACAGATCTTCAAAAGTCCGATTTTGAGTTTCTCATTCAAATCCCCAAGGAGAGGCACCTAAAGGTCTGATTCTTCAATCCAGTTGCATGCAACCTGTGGCAATTTTGTCTTCCTTTCAACACCCAGAGCCTTATTTTGGTGCCTTTTTGTAGCTGAATTTGACATCACTGTTAGCTTTTCCACGTGCCTGCGTGTCTAATGAACCAATGACTCTTATCCCCAGTACCTATCCATTATTTCAGTCATTTGACATCTGAAATAAATGTTTTATATCTCATGTACTGTGTGTCACACCTCTCCGACCGACCTTCTCAGCTCAGTGCTTGACTTCTTTCCACCATAGCAATGCAAGGACATATCCAAGTCAATATAACTATATTTAGGAACACAGTAATGCTTTATTTTGAAACCCTTTGACTCACTGCCTTGCTACATTCTGTTATTGTTGAGGTTTTCATGCATGTCACCCGCATCCAGCTTTTGCTGCTGTCCTTGATCAACCCCACATTTCGGGGGGAACCTCTGGGCCATGTCTTGCTGGGACTATTTGAGATGGCCCTGTTTCATAATCCTCCCTGTCTCTGAACCCAGATTCAAAACAGTCTATTTCCTTCCACGTGCTTTGTTCCTACTGTGTTTATTTTTTTGACATTTATATCCACCCTATCCATCTTGCTTACCTTTTTAGTGGGGTTCAGCTCTGTTTTTATAATCCATCACTTTGTCTTTTCTCAGCTTCTCCAGGCCCCATTCCTCCTTATCTTCACCAAGCAAGGGAGGCTGCCAGTCCTTGTTCAACAAGCTGCTAGCTTCAGATCAGTTTGCTTTTTTTCCCCATATTTGAGGCTGATGGTTGATGTGTTTCAGTGCTGAGTAGTTGTGACAAACTGTATTACCTTGGAAAATGAACCAAACGTTAAGGAGGTTGGACTTGGAGATCTTGGAGCTTGGACCATTTCTCCTAGGTATCTTTCATGTGGGAAACTGACATTTCCATCTCTATCCGAGTAATGATGCATTGATGAGAAGTGCTGTTCAAAAATGAAACCTCCACAGCCCCGGGAGGAAAAGGTATCTGACCACCATCTTCTCTGTATGTGCAGAACGTTTCATTTCAGTGGGGATCCTTCAGTTTGCAAACAGAAGAACAGGAGGCCTAAAAACAAAGGGTTAGGAAAATCTCACATTCTCAGCCTCTTCCCAGTTGCTTGTCTTGCTTTTCCACTGAACTGTGATGGTCAGACCTCGTGGGTTCTGGAACTGGTTTTGTGTCAGTTCTTCCCCTTACAAATTCTCAGCAAACATTTTGTCAGTGCTCACAAGTTTTTTGTGCCAGTGGTGATTTGGAGTCTAGGTATGAAAACAGCCGAGATCCTGAGGCTGATCATAGAATTGAAGAATGGTTGGGTTAGGAGGAAGCTTAAAGGTCATCCAGTTCCAATCCCCTGCAGGCAGGGAAGCTGCCCATGAGAAGATGATACTCTTAAGCCCATGAAAACTCTATTGCTAACATATCTTCAGGTAGGACATCTTATATTTCATGAATGCTATACAAACAGAGCTCTTGCTCTGTTAGAATATAGTGGTGGCCACCTATCAGGTAGATTGCCTCTAAGATTTCAAGCCTTAAGATGGGGAAATTCCCAACACCTGTTCCAGCTTTCAGCTCTGGCTAACACAGAAAAAAAAAAGAGATTCTTTTCCTCTGCATGCACACCTCATGCTGCCTATTGTACACGGGGCACTAACACAGAAGTTGAGAAACTGGTTTTCTGCGTCTTGGATGCAGGCCCTTAGCTAAGGAGAAAAGGCCAGGTCAGCCTTGATGTTCTGCTGAACGAGAAGACATTGATTCTCCAGTGATGTGTAGCAGCCTTCCTCTTCCAACACCACAGAAGCAGGAGCTCTGGCTTCACTTCTGTGATGAATGAATTGATTTATAAGCAGCGTATTTGGTTTTGACAGTGCAATCTTCTCATAGCATAATGAAGGTTGGAAAAGATCTTTAAGGCCACCAAGCCCAACCCCAGCTTGCCCCCACCATGCCCGCTGGCCATGTTCCCAAGAGCCACATCTCCATGGTTCTTGGACACCTCCAGATATTTGGATTCTGCCACCTCCCTTTGCAACATGTGCCAGTGCATCACCACTCTTTGGAAGAAAAAATTGTTCCTAACTTCCAGCCTGAGCCTCTCCTGGTGCAATTTGAGACCGTTTCCTCTTGTCTTATCATGATTAATTAACAATTAGCGAAGGCTGCATCATCACTTCTGCCCAGAGCAGACACCCAGCTCTGCAGGATGCCAGGTGTAGAAAAGACAAGGCTCTGGAGGTGGGAATTTCTTCAGCTCAGAGCTAATGCTCCCGTAAAAACCTGCAGCCGTGCTCTTGGAAGGAGAGGTGGATGTGGGGCTGATGTCCTTGGAGCTGTCAGTGTGTGCCAAGTGAGGTGGTAAACAACACTGAGCTGCCCGTCCTGCTAAGCCATGCATCAAGTAAATTCCCTGGGAATGGGACCAGGGGCTCGCTTCAAATGCAAATTGCTGTTCATCCCTGAGGTTCACAGCTTCACGTGCACACACCGCCATTCTTCCAGCCCTGAAAGCCAGACAAGACTTAAACGAGTAATAAAGTACCTAATTAGACTTTGACCTCCTGCTGAAACGGGTCGGTGTGTGAGTGCTGGTGTGTGTATATGTGTGTGTGTGTGTGTGTGTGTATGTTTTGCTCTTCTTGCTGAATTTCTCTTCGGTAACTTGCTGTCTAAATGGTGTGGGTCTGTCCGTCACGGTCTGCTGCATCTTGGCTGGGTTCCACCTGGCAGCGTTTTGGCTGAGCCCTTCAGACAAACAGTCCCTCTGTATGGGCTGCCTTGCTTTCTGCTAGGCTGGGAGCAGCTGAAGGACCTGGAATCACGGCAGCGGTGAGAGGAGGGGAGGTCTGCACCGTCGCCCACCATATGCCATGAGCGTGGGTTGATCTCGTTCCAGTGCTCTGCACCAGCACAATCCTTGTCATGAGAAAATGGTGCTGGAAGCTTCAGCAAATCCCACAGTGGCTCTTTCAGAAAAGAAGCTGCTTGGTAGGTCTAGGCACAGAGAACAGTTGGGTGTGGGAAGGTGTCAAGCTTCTAAGGCAAGAATCCCTGAGCGTGCCCAACTTCTGCCTTTCATCCAGAACCCGGAGAACTTCGGGAAACCTGGCAAACAATTTCCTCCTGGTGTTCAGCGGTGAATGACTGTTGGCAGAGCACCATGAAAAGGGCAGATGTGGCACTGAGGGACATGGCTAGTGGGGATGGTGGAGATGGACTGATGGTCTTAGTGGTCTTTTACTACCTTAATGACCTAGTGAGTCTATTATATGAGGAAGATGTGCTCAACATGCAGCCTTCTTCCACCCATGGCTCTGCATGCCGTCTGCGTGCTGAGATAGTCCTTCAACTTGGAAAGGAGTTTCCTATGTTTTTCTAAAGAGCTTTAATTGTTTCAGTATGTTATTTTAGTGTTATTTGGGATCTTCAGGAAGGGGAATGGCTGCTTACGAGTGTGGATAGGGATAGGACAAGGGGGAATGGTTTTAAACTGAGACAGGGGAGGCTTAGGTTGGATATTAGGAGGAAGTTTTTCACACAGAGGGTGGTGAGGCACTGGAACAGGTTGCCCAGGGAGGCTGTGGATGCCCCATGCCTGCAGGCATTCAAGGCCAGGCTGGATGTGGCTCTGGGCAGCCTGGGCTGCTGGTTGGCGACCTGCACACAGGAGAGGGTTGGAAGTGGATGAGCGTTGTGGTCCTTTTCAACCCAGAAATTTATTATCAGGAGCTATTGATGGGGTTTGGGTGATTTCCCCTCATTTTTTTCCTATGTTTTTGTTTCCCTTCCTATACTTTGTAGTGTTGTTTTGTGCAATACGATTCCTGGGGATGTCTGTTATTCGGTGGCTCCATGCACAGCACTTGGCAAAATGGGATTTTTGATCAATTTTGAAGCAAAGCTCTACCATCTTTCCCACCAGCTAGGGTTCCTGGAACAAATTAAGCTTTATGATGCAAGGTAATCTACAGCCTTTCCTTGATCTTCTCTTAGCAGTGAGCAGCAGGAATATTCAGGAATAAAGAAAAGCAGACAAAATAAATGGACCCTGCCAGAAACAAATGGGCTTCATATGGAGTTAATTCTTATTTTGCTGTTGCACACACTGTAGTCTTTTGCTCTCTGTTAATGCATCTCTCTCCCAACCAGCACAGGTTGCAAAGATGCATCTGAACATCTTTCTTGGTGACCTGTGGTCTGTAAACACTTCAGCTAAGATTAAAGGTCCTCCTTCAGTGTGGAGTGCTTTTGGAAGGTGTTTCCAGATGAGAGAGATCTGGATGATAATCCTTCAAGTTGGTCAAGGAAAACACCGCATTGCAGAGCCAGGCTCTGCGTGCATTGCTTCTCTCCCATTCACTGCATTCTTTCACTGCACACCAGTCTGCTGCTTGAGTTGAGGACTGCTGGTCATGCCTGCAGGCAATCAGCCAACAGCAGTGTGCAATGTGGACAAGGAGACAGGAAAACATGTTTTTCTTGTGATTCTTCAGCAAGCTTCGTCATGACCTGGGACAGCAAGAATTTCATAGTTTTATCTGCTTAAGATTTTGGGTGTTTGGGAACAAGCACATGAGGAGGTGCTGGGTCATCAAGGGCTTAGCATGGAGTATTCCAGCTTGACTGGGCTGAAGGAACACCCTACGCTGCAAATCAGCTGGAATATGCGTACCCAGATAGAGGCAATGGTTTAGAAATGAGTCAGTGAGCCAGTTCAAGGGTGGTTTGACACGTTATGATGTCAGCAGCTCTTATATGAGCTCCTCCTTGCCAAGGGGCAGATCTCTGCCAGGACGATCCTATTTTATTCCTTAAGGAAATTGTGGCTTCACTAGATAAGGGCAATAATATATTGAAGTAAGATACTTTGACTTTGGAAAGGTCTCTTTGAACCAAGAAAGATTTTGGTGCTGTCCCCCATGTCCATTAAGACAGGATTATGATGGGATGATTTGGAGGAGCCTGGCTTAAAAGCAGCCAGATTCTCCAATCACAGATTGGAGAAGGCCTCCAAGACCCCCAAGCTGAACCCCAACCCACTCCACCATGCCCTCTGATCACATCCCCAGGTGCCACATCTCCATGGTTCTGGAACACCTCCAGAGGACTTCACCACCTCCCTGGGCAGCCTTGTGCCACTGCGTCACTGCTCTTCAGGAGGAAAATTGTTCCTAATATCCAGTTACTGGAATAGTCAATTCTAGTGCTGCGTATAGCGATGGCTGGACCTGACACTCCACGGGACACTGATAGTTTAGGCAAAGTACATGAGGCTGTAAATAGAGGTTGGGTTGAGACAAAGAAAATGCGTAGGGAAAAGCTTTATCACGCTGTGTTTGAGAAGCTTGATAATTTATTGGATAAACAAGATGATTAATTATGTGGTGATTCCACTGTGTACAAGAGTCATTTGACTGTTTTCACAGGAGAAAGCCCCAGTTAGTAAATACGTTTATTGTCTGAGTAAAGGGACATGCACTTACCAGTAGTTGCTATGTTGTCTGCAGTTAATTGGAAGTCATCAGGTGTTTGACTCTGCACAGGCAACCCCAGGAAGTGCTGGATGCTTTATTTCTTTATGCAGGTCAGTCCATAAAGAAATGTTTGTTTGTTTGTTTGTTTTTTCTGAGCAAAAATACAACTGGAAATTATTTAGCAAAGGGAAAAAATCCTATCTGAGGAGGAAGTGGTACATACACGTACAGTCCATTATATGAGTTCTGATTCATTAGATAAACACTTTTAAGGGTATTTCAGTGGGAATATTCTGCCTTCATTATATAATAACACAAACTTTTCCAAAACAAGTCTCAAAATGCTACCGTGGCCTTGAGGCACTTTGTTAAAAATATACGTATTAGTTCCGCTCAGTTAAATTCTTCCATTTGGCTCCATGTAAAAGGTATCTTGATTTTTCATTTCAATAGCCCATGAGCAAAAATCATCTCTCATGTAAGCATATTAATGCACAGTCTCTGTAGTTATTACGTCTACAAATTTTTAAATAAAACATCTCAAGCATCACTAAATGAGGTGATATTTTTTTGGTCAGTGGCCACAAGAGGAGTTAGATCTATTCATAATAAGTTTCTCCCCTCCTTCCTTTTACCACTCTTCGGCTTTCTTCCATTTTTCATTGGGAACATACAGCTTACTGTTCCATGTTTCCTAAGTCACATGCATTTAAATGTCTTTGTATCCCCAACATTTGCCTCGGCCTCCTTCTTCTCACTCAGAAGTTTGGAGCCAGCTGGAACAAGCTCCCTTGGATATTCCTGCTCTGTCACAATGACCCTCAGCTGTCTGCAGGACCTCAACACAGCGGGATGTGCCAGCCCAGCGTGGTGTGACACCAACCCAGCATGGTGGGAGGTGCCAATCCGACATGGTGGGACGCGTAAAACCAATGTCGTGGCACATGCCAACCCAACATGGTGGGATGTGCCAGCCCAGCGTGGTAGGACACCAGTGCAACGTGGTGGGACAAGCCAATTCAATAGAGTGGGACACCAACACAGTGTGGTGAGACATCAACCCAAAGTGGTGGGAAGCACCAACCCAGAGTGACGGGACGTGTCAATGTAACAGGGTGAGACATCCCAACCCAACATGTTGGGACACCAACCCAGTCCATCAGGGTGGGATATGCCAACCCAACGTAGCCAACCAACTGGGACACCCTGCCCAGTGTTGTGGGACACGCCATCCCAACATGGTAGAATACCAACCCAGCATGGTGGGAAGCATTCCCACAAGAAGCTCTCAGCACTGAAAGGTTTTTTATTTACTACTCTAGAAAAAAACTAGGGTGCTCTGAGACCAAAAATGATGCGAATGTAGAAAATCCTGTACAAAACCTGTGCTTCTTGTCTCTTGAAGTGAAAGCATCAACTGCAAGGTCCATAAAAATGCCAAGTTCTGGGGGGAGTGCTCACAAACATGCTGGAGAACTGATCTGGGGCCTAGATACGGCATAGCCTCCTCTGCCTTAGCAGAGAGCTTTTGTGCAAGAGCTGTAACCATTTGAGGTTTGTTTTTTGGATCTTTGCAGAACAAGGGGCACGATAGCAGCAGATAGTGAATACAAAGCGGGGTCAGCCAAAGTCCTTCACTAAGGGACAGACCCTGAACAACTTCAGATGCTGAAGAAAGTGCTCTAACATAATGCCTGTAACAACACTTCCAGTTTTGTTTTTATTCAGGGTCCCAACTGTGGTCTTACTACAGAAGTCTTTTTTCAGGCTCCTTTGTTACCACTGGAATTTTTGTGCAGTTGGAAAGAAAGTGAGCGGGGTAAAAGATGAAGCTAATTTTCCTTATTCTTCCTCACCTTTTTTGCAATCCCATCCACATTCAGATGGTGAACAGAAGATGTCAGTGGTCTATGGAAAATTACCCAGCTCTTGGTTGCAGTCTGGCGTCTCTCTGGCTTGACATGCAATCTGATATCGAGTAACCCCTTTGATGTGGTGCACCCAAACCTTGGTGCTCCCAAACTGGAGAAACCTGGAAGTGCATCCTTCAGCTGTTACACAAGAGGTCTGTTCATGGATTACAGAGTCATAGAAGCATTAAGTTTGGAGAAGACCTCCAAGATCCCCAAGCCCAACCCCAATCCACCCCCACCATGCCTGCTGCCCATGTCCCCAGCTGCCACATCTCCACAGTTCTTGAACACCTCCAGGACAGGGAGTCTACTACCTCCCTGGGCAGCCTATGCCAGTGCCTGTCCGCTCTTTGGAGAAGATGTTTTTTCTAATATCCAGCCTGAGATGAGTGGAACATGCTGGTTTTACTTCAGCAGCTAATAGGAAGTTGCCCTGGGTCTTAGTGGGATTCATAAGGGCCCTCAGCACTAATGTCCTGATGTGTTTCCTCAAGGGTGAAAATCACATGCTGAGTGGAGCAGATTGTGCGTAGAAGCTGGGAATTCAGAGCTGTCACTTGTTCACTCAATGTCAGGGGCTATTTCTTCTGCAGAATTTAGTGAAGTAGGAACTCTGATAATGTCCTGCAATGGAAAAAGGCAGTGGTTGCCAAATAACTTGTCCTTTTCTCACCCTTGGTCAACGCTGGTCCTTGACGTCACATCTGGGATGTGTCTTTTTGTTTATTCTAACCTGTGCTTACACACAGCTCTGTCCAGGATTTCCACTTGGGTAACTGTGTTCACACTTGGTAAGATATCCCTTGGTGGCCTTCACGTGGCTTTGCAAAGTTGTCCTCTGCTTGTTGTGGGTCTGCAGTGCGATGTCAGACTTCCAGCTCTGAGAAACCACAGTCTGAAGAGGCAGCCAGCATACATGCTTGTCTTTACACAGATTTCGCTCTTCAATTGCCATCAGCCAGGCTGGGGTGCAGGCACCCATTCCTACCTCCCAAGCCTTGCACAGCTGCTCACCTCTAAGCCTGAGCATCTTCGCCTGTAGTTGTGAACCGAAAATGCAGTGAGACCAGGAACCTGCACACCTGGGTAGGCTTCAGGCATCCTTTTGGGAACAGAAACAAGAACCTCAGAGCCCAGTTCCAGCAGCTCTCTGAGGGGTTGTTAGGGCACTCGATATGTCTGGGCCGGGCCGTGACCTTAATGCTGTCCTCAGGAGTCTGTGCTGATGGCCAACCTTGGATGTACTTTTCTGTTCTGTGTCATAACCAGAGCCCCTTCTTGTGGTCTGCCAACCAGCCAAAATATCCTATCTGTGATTGCTTCAGCGTCACCCCCGGGGATTCCGAAGAGTCAACAGGAGTCCAGTAAGCAGGAGGGATGTGCCTGGGGCATGTTTTGCAATAGGTCAGCCCTAATTGCTGTGGGTAAGGAGAACATCTGCAGTCTAACAGTGCTGGGGACTTTCTGGCTTCTTGGATCCTCCTTTGGATCTTCCTGTTGCGCGGTGTAGGATCTGTTCAGGTGGAAGCTATGGGATGTTAGAGGGAAAACAGCATCCCTGTTTGGTGGAGCAGCAGAATGCTGCTGGAGCTGCTGTTGGGAGGGCAGCTGGCAGAATTAGTAGAACAGATTTCACTTGTTTTTTTGTTTTTTTAAATAAAAAAGGGTTTTTAATGGAAGTTAAAAGCTGATTCAGCAAAAGTGGAGGAAAACAACGCAGCGGGAATTTGAGAAACAGTTTCTGTTTGCAGAACAATGCGCAGCTTTGTTCAGAGCACAGATTATGCAGGAATAAAATAATAAATAAAGGGCTCTGAATGGGGCTGACAGACTGTGTCTCCTGAAAGATGCTGAATTAATCAGGGGAATAAATCATCCTGGGTTTACAAACTCGTGCGCCCACCTTGCAAGGTGTAAATCAGTGCTGCTCCCCCTGACACTGAGCAGCTGTCTGCAGTCTCCTGTACAAGACAAGGGGCTGATGCAAAGCAGGAGCTGCAGGTTGCTTCATTCCGACTGCAAAATCTAATGGAGCGGATGGGAGGAAGACAAGGAGGAGCTCAGGTTGTTGGCTGAAATGCCCTTTTCCTTGGCTCAGCGCTGTGCTGTTGAGTTATTGTTCAGTGTTGGTATTTGCATCCCGTGAAGGCTGTCATAGAATCACATAACCATCAAGGCTGAAGAAGACCTTCAAGAGCTCCAAGCCTAAACTCAGCCTATCCTCACCATGCCCATTCACCACGACCCTAAATAGAACCATAGGATTGCTAGAGTTGGAGAATACTACCAAGATCCCCAAGCCCAACCCAAACCCATCCCCATCATAGCCACTGACAATGTCCCTAAATAGAACCATCAAAACATTAAGGTTGGAAAATATTTCCAAGATCCCCAGACCAAAGCCCAATCCACCCCACCATGCTCACTGACCACGGCCCTCAGTGCCACATCTCTGTGGTTCTTGAACACCTCCAGGGATGGGGATTCCACCACCTCCCTGTGCATCCTGTGCCACTGCGTCGCTGCTCTTTGGGAGAAGTTGTTCCTAACATTAAGCCACATGGAAGTATGAGTAGGAGCACCAGCACAGCTGACACTCGCAGAGAGGGCTGAGCCCCTGCAGATGCCTGGCAGCAGGAGCAGCAGCTGCAGAAACACAGATGTAGGTCCTCTTTCCAGATAAGGGGAAAATTATGCAGAATTAGCTCAAACGGTTGTCTTTACATGTTTTTTAGAAACTAATGATGGACAGCAGAGTTTGGCTCTGGCTCCACTTAGGTGTATAGAATGTGATTTGATTTCACAATGTCTTCATTAAAATATTTGATGAAGCATACTATTTTGATATAAGAGTGGAAATTTTGAGGGAGGGGGTTATTTTCTCCTGTCCCAGGTATTTTCAGTATTGGCAATTATGATTTTAAGATGTGATAATGAAGTAAATACTAACTCTACTTGATTTTGTCCTTCTTTTATTTAGTAACATGTCATGGGACTTAAAGAATATATATATGTGCGTGTGTGTGTTGGTTTTTTTTTTTTCTTTTTTCTCATTTTCTTTCTTGTTCCTTTTTCAGCACTTCACTTACGCAGCCAGATTCATTGCTTCTCCCACATATCTGGCAGGTTTTCCCCTGTCATTTCTCATAGCCTTCCAGCAGGGAAGGGGGAACATCTCTGAGAAGCACGGAGGCCCTACTATAGAGCAGCAGAAGTTAATTGAATATCTTGGATGAAAATGAAAATGAAAAACCAGATCTTCTCTTGGCTCTGCCTTGCAAAGATGCAGCAGATATCAAGTTCAACGCGTCCTGTTAAGTAGCTGTTGGCTAGGACACAGAATCAGCTGAGGTCACTGCTTTGATGTTGTTACTGGAGCTGCATGGAAGCACTGTGTAGTTTGGACTTCAGACAGGGAGTGAGGCCAGGAGCTGGGGAAGACAGGAGGAAGAAATATGAAAAAATGCAGATGTAAGTTTAATTTTTCTAAACTTACACCTTTTGCACCCAGTCCCACGGAGTGCACTTCTCACCCAGCCATCTCAGCGCCGCACTAGCTTCTGTCCCTGTCCCACACCAATATCCTTCTGTGGGTTGAAACCCACCACATCCCTGGTGAAGTCCAAGGAAAAACTCCTGCAGACGTCAAAGGGAACCCAGGTGGGCCCTCCCTGCCCCATCCCTGGAGTTTACTCACATACGCCAGCTTTGCTGGCTGTGCCCAGGTGGGTGAACTCATGCCAAGGCAGCTCAGTGGCCTTCCTGAGATCACAGAACAGCTAACATGTTCTTGGTTTCCAAAGAATCATAGAATCATTGACTGGAAATAGCTCCAAGGTCATCAGTTCAACTGCCAAACCGTCCTCACCATCCCCTCTAAGTCTCTACAACAGAATCACAAAATCATTTCAGATGGAAAAGGCCTTTCTGAGACCATCAAGCCCAACTTCCAGCCCACCACCACAGTGCCCACTTACAGAGTCATAGAATCGTTCAGGTTGGAATACACGTCTAAGGTCACCAAATATAACCACAGACCCATTTCAGGTTCTGAAAGGCAGGAATTGGAAGCATTGTTATCCAACTGATATTTTGAGATCTGCTGTTGGAAGTTCCCTCTAATTTGGTTGGAATGAGATGATCGGTTGGCATGGGATGATCGCTGAGGTCCCTTCCAACCCAGGTAATCCTATAGCTCAGTGCACAAGTGGCACTGGTAATCCAGCTTTTCTGGAGTGTTTCTTCTTGGGGTAAGCAAAGAACTGACAGATCTGGCTGTTTCGCAGAGGTCTGCAGAGCAAGGATCTTCTTCTCATTAACGTCTGCAGATTTTATGGCACGGGAGGAAGATGGTTCCAGGGTATTTTAGTGAAGCTGAAGAGGTTTTCTTCATGGCAGTTTGGTGGGATACATCTGTGTTCAGCCAAAAGCAGGATATAAAAAGACACATGGAAATGAGCAAAAACTCAACCAGATTGGCCTTAAGGTTTGGTCCAACTCTTGTGTCATGCCTTGCTTTGCCTGTTTGCAATAATCAGGACTGCTGGAGAAGTGGAACGGCATGGCTTGAAAATCCCTGCTTTATTGGTCTCTTTTCTTCATTTTCCCATCTTACTGCAAGTCGTGTCGGAAGAAAGGGATTCTGAACGCTTGCACTTTGTGTCCTCTTTGCACAGTTTACCATAAACATCTTAAAGCTCCTTGCAACAGCTGTGAAACAACCTAGGGCAGAGATAGGAAAACAATAACCCAGCAATAAAAGTGATCTGACTTTAGCCTTAAACGTGGGTCAGCTCTGGGTCACGCTGCTTCACCCGTCCCTCCAAACCCTCCCGATACTTCACAGGGATTTACAAAGGTTGCCGCGTTCTTTGTGCTCACTGCTGGGCTGGATAGGATCGCAGGGAAGTCAATGAGCTGTATAATTTATGTTGGAATGCCGACATCAAGCAGGCATAAAATTACAACCCGATAGTGCCGTCGGAGGAGTGGGCTCTTGGGTTTTTTGGATGGTCGATGTCATCTTTGGGTTGAGGCTACCTTGGGGGGGAAGGCTGATCTGGCAGAGAGGGGCTGCCCCATTACATCAGCACAGGGAATCAGCAGGAAATGTCCTGTTCCCGTTCCCAAAAGGGCTGGCAGGTCTTTCTCTTCCGCAGCACAGCTGTTGCATTGCATTTGTTCAACCCCAGTTTTTGTAGCTTGGAAATTGCCTCTGCGAGGCAGCCTCCTGCAGTAGGGACTTTGCTGAGCAGTTTGTGATGTGGGGCTGACAAGGGCACACCAAAGGCCGTACTTACAACTAGTAGTGCAATTTTTGAATGCTCTTTGCTTTCAATTTACCTTAAAAAGTAGTGATGCTCAGAGAGTACCTGGTGGAATAGGGCACAATCTGGGGCCGTGCTGGTGGGGAGGTAAAGCATTCCTGGGGCCACGTGCATCATCGCTTTGGAGACCTGACCCTTGGGGGAACCCAGCTGCAGGGCTGAATAGAGGAGAGCCCTAAAAGCACTGGGGGAAGGGGAAACATGCAAGCACAGCCCACAGCCCCCTGCACCCATCCCAGATTCAACTGGCATATGCTGAAACTCCAAACTGGAAGAGATGTGCAGGGATGGATTTCGGTGTGTGCTGGGCTGTGTGGTGCTAGCTCTGAAATGCAGAGCAGCAGGATTAGATGCATAGAAGCATTCAGGTTGGAAAGGACCTCCAAGGTTCCCAAGCCCACCCCATCCCTACCATGCCCACTGCTCTTGTCCCCATGTGCCACATCTCTATGGTTCTTGAACACCTCCAAGGATGGTGATCCCCTCACCCTGCCTAGACAGCCTGTGCCACTGCCTCACCACTCTTCCCAGTAAGAAGTGCCTCCTAATAAGCAGCCAGAACCTCCCCAGTGCAATTTGAGGCCATCGCCTCACATCCTAAACCCCTCATTCTTGCAGTCAATGTCTGCTTTGGTTTTCATAGGAAAAGGTTAACCAAATAATTTCATGTAAATCTCCCACAGCTTAGGGGTATTTACTTAATTTGCAGAGTCTTTCTGCTGGAGCTCTGCCACCAGCTTTAGTCAGGACTGGGCAGAGCACCATGAGAGATTTCCTTAAAGCTGGATGATGTGGCAGCTGTTAGAAAGACTGAGGAAACCAGTGTTCACGTTTTGCTGTTCTGGGAAAGCCCACGATAGGTTAATAATGAGACTTCAGTGATTCATACAGAGCTCTTTATTTTCATCTCAAGGCTTATAAAAACTGGAACTCAAAACTCTTTAAAACTTTACATATGTACAGCATGAGAAATAAATAATGTTTAAAGTCATACAAAAACCAGAATATACAAACAGAGCTTTAAACCACTCCATGTATGGCAAGGTAACAAGTCTCAGCTACTTACCAAAGGCTTCAGTCATTAAAGCCTCTGCACAAAACCATGAAATAAAAAAGATCCCCAAATGTGCTTTGGTCGGATTGAAGCTCTACACAAACTCAGAACCTCAAACGATGCACTCCATCTTCAGAACTCAGTGCACCACATGGCAGCACCACTTTCTGAGGTTGTCTCGCTGCATGCCAAAAGTTCAGAGTTGTTACACTGAGCATCCTCCCAAAACTTAGAAAACTAACAAGTTTCACCTCTGTTACAACCCATTCTGCTGCAGCCAGTGGGACCGGCTGTGAAGTGCCAAGCTCAGAGCAAAGCCACGTTCATCTGGCACTAGGAATACAAGCAAGGTGTGGTGACAATGAAGATGGGCTGTTGGCTCAGTTTAGTGCTTTACATGGAAATAAGATCTTAATTATGCACTGGTTCTACAGCAGCGTTGGAGCAGAGGCAGACATTCTCAGTAGTTACAAGGACAAGTGCAAAGCTCTCCTGGAACAGTCCAGTTCCTTTACCTTCCTCCTGTGCTGGGCAGCTGCCATTTGCCTCTCACAAAGATGAATTAACATGGACTGGTGAGCAAGGACTGAGGAACAGAGGACTGAGGAGAAAGGAGCAGCTGCCACTTTCTGCATTATTGCCATAGGGACAGGGAGGACAAAGAGCTGCTTGGCACGCAGTGATGCACAGATCTCAGCATCAGCCAGGCACAGAGCATGTTTAAGGCAAGCAGAGGACAACCTGAATGTAAGTGGCATGGTGCTTATCCCCACTCCTCCCTACACAAGCCCACACAGAGTGTGGGCTGGTCTCACCTTCTCCAGTCCATAGTGCTCCTACAGTAGATGCCAACTGGTTCCTGGCATCACAGTATTCAGCAGTTCATATGGTTCTCTTCTCAGCTCCACTGGTGGCAGACCAGGACATCATAGCTGAGGTCTGGAGCTCCAGAGGACTCCTCTGTAGTCATGGTTAATTGGAGCAGGAAAGTCAGGGCAAGGCAAAATGCATCCCCCAGGCTGCCAGGGGAAGGAGTTGTAGTTATTCTGGGTCCAGGACCACAGTCCATCAGCTGCTCCCCAGTTTCTTGCATCTGATCCAAAGTATTTTGTCCTGCAAAGATATTTGCTTTAAGTGCTACCAAGCATCTTCCCACTGTCATGGTCTTCCTGCATCCAGCTTGCTCCATTGTGAGTTCCAGGGAAATCTTCAGAGTGTGTTTGAGACGGATCTGGGAAGAGCAGGGAGGAAAAAGTACCCCAGTAAATGCAGAGGTTATAAGGAATATCAAAGAATTCCTAAGAATCTCTGGGACAATGGGAAGTAGGTCACAAAGTACAGATGAGTATTTTCATAGAATCATTAAGGTCGAACTGTCAACCCACCACCACCACGCCCTGTCCATCACCATTCGGTCCCAAAAAATAAAAATAAATAAATAAAAAAAAAATTAACTACCTTCCCAGCAGCCATTCAGTGGGAACCTGAAGCAGACATTACACACAGTGAACAGGCTGCAAAGAAACTGTAGGTCTTGTCTTTCAGCTCTGCCTGTTCAGATTCACTTGATGATGTTTACAGACTGAAATTTCAAGCAGAGAGCAGTCACCCCCAGTGACTTGGCAGGAATGGAGAGCTGAAGAGCAAGCAGTTGCTCAGTTTCTGGAAGGAAAGACCATTTCCTGGAAACCATCGTGCTCTAGAGATCAGAGCTGCTCCTCTGTCTCATGCAAAAGCTGTTCTCCACCAGCAAAAGCAGGAAGACATCTGCCAGCACTTCTTTTATGGGGTTATTGAGAAGCACATCAAAACAGCCTTGTTGCAGGAGTGTTTACTTGATCATGTGGCAGATGTCACATTTGCACAGGGGTTTCATTCACAGAATTGTTTGCTACTGTGCGTAGCAGCCTGCTAGCTTCTGCCAGACCTGGGCCAGCACCAGCAAGCATTTATCAGCTGATTTCAACCAGGAAGGTTATGCAAAGGGCTCTGCTAGCCCTAACAAGCACTAGGTCTGCAGATGAGAAACAACAGAGGATTAAGTTTACAAAATGAAATTTGTGAGGTTGAGCTTCATCTTCTGGGAGCTGTCATTTGGTTAAATGAATGGGGATGGATTCAAAGCATGGTTCAAGGCAACCTGAAGCAATTGGGCTGTCACTGCTGGGACCAGGATTGCCAGCAGCCATGCTCTGAGGACAGACCCTGGTGTGTGGGATGTCCCCAAGGGTCAAGGCAGGACAAGCATACCCTGCAATGGGTGAGCTGCCACTGCTGAGCCAGGGGAGATAGATGGAGATGAATCATAGAATAGAATCATAGAATCTATGGAGTTGGAAGGCACCTCTGAAGGTCATGTAGTCCAACTCCCCTGCAATGTGCAGGGACCTACCACAGGTAGGTCAGGTTGCCCAGGGCCTGATCCAGCCTCATTTTGAAAGTCTTCAGAGATGGGTCATCAACCACAACTCTAGGCAACCTGCTCCCATGCCTCAACAGAAGTGGTGGGAGTCAGTGCTGTAACACCATGGCAATCCTCAGCTGTGCCTCAATCATGCACTAAGCCAAATTTAACCAAGATATTTCTCTGCAGCTCAGGATGAAGTGATCTTTTAGGTAATGTTCTCCACCTCCAGCATTCCTCTGCTTTATAGGGCAGCAGTCTTTAATAGGAGCATCTAATCAGCTTTCCACTACTGCAAGGATCCTGGACTTATCCCCAAGTGCCCACACGCAGCACACAGGATTTTGACCAGCTGACTTCCCTACCTTCTTTTCCATTCATCTGTACACTTCACAAACCAGAGCTCTTTGCCAGGAAATATGCTGGTCAGCTGGGAGTCTTCCACGCAGAAAGCAAACCTGGGAGGAAGATCTGGGAGTCAATGAAAGCTCTCGCTGTCTGAAATTTAACAGACAGAATGTAATATGGATTACAATTCATTCTAGGACACACTGTTTGGTTTGATATCCTCTGTGGAGCATCCTGGTACAGTGTTACTTTACCAAGTAGCTGATGCAGTGCTTCCTATCCTATTGTAAAATTGCACTTGTGGATCTTTTTCTCTACCTCCCCTTTGTTTCACAGGTTCCAGAAAGCAGGATGCAGAACACCTTGCAGATGGCAAGAGAGGCTTATTCAAAGCTGATCAATGTGAGAAAACTGTCAGCATCAACTGCTTTTGACAGATCTGGGTTATCTTCACAGTAAGAAGATGGGATTTGGGTGTGCTATGCTTCCAATCTGGCATACATGTAATTGTGCAGTTCCAGAGATCTCATAAGGAGCAACATAGTGCTTAAGTTGATGCTACCATGTTACTAGCTGCAGTTTTACACAAGCTTATGCCAGATCAGCATGTTATCATGTAATAAAGAGCCCTGCCTACGCTTTGGGTATGTGTTCTTGGCATGTCAGTACTTTAATCCTTCAAGTATCATTTAAACCACCTTAAAGTAGGCTGATTCAGTCCTCAGGGGGAGGCAAGGCTATTCCAGCATCTAAATAAAGCAGAAGAACCTCAGATCTGATCTGCAGTGACTGGTTCTGCTTCAGGCTTGGTTTGTAGCCTCATGCTGCAAGTAACCACCTCCTACACCACGAAGATGCAGGAGGTGGTAACACTAAAAATGGGACAGTTTAGGCCACCAGCTAGATTCACACCCTTCCCCTTTCCATGCTGGATTCTGAATATTGCTCCATTTGGCTGAGTCAGCTCAGGTGCTGTCCAACACCACCATTACCTCTGCTGCGTCTCCCCAGATTTCACACGTATCCGTCGGATGTGCAGCTCCTGAGAGGACTTGGCAGGCCGGTACCAGTAGCTCCTTAGCTCCTTCCACAGATCGTACCACGACTGAGTTGCTCCCTCCCAGGTGAGCTTTATTTTCAGAAGATCACCCATGTCCTCTTCAGTATAGACCAGGAAGGTGTTGGTAGCATTAAGGCCAATTTGCTCAAGCCTGGAAGACAAGCAAAGACTCAGTGTTTCCTCATGGAAACAAGCCAGACGCTCACTCATTTAAACAGAGCCTTTGCAGCTCAGCAAGTGCTTCACATTGAGTTGCCACCAGTTAATTACTGATTGTACTCAAGAAAGTGTTCAATCAACTCATCGTGGATTTGGCTCAGCCACCTTTCCATGGCTTAAGGGTGAACGTCACACCTTGTATCCTGGAGAGGCTAAAGGAGGTCAACAGCACATGCAGAGATACAAGGGCCTGCAGGCTGCCCAGTGGAACAAAGCGAAAACAGAGCATTCAGTGATGAACCACAAAGACCAACACGTAGAGAACTGGGCACAAATTACTTTCTAAGCAATTTGATGAAGTTAAGTTACTGGATGAAATACTGAATGGTGATCAAGTCCGTCTGCTAGACTCAGTTGCACTGCCAGTGTTACCAGGGGAAAAAGAATAATGCCACCTGGCCTAGTCCCAGTCACCTTGCTGTCTAGGTGACCACAGCAGGCAGCTTACTTACACTTCTAGAGAGAGGGGCTCAGATTCTCCGTTGGTGCCATGGAGAGTGACAGAGAAGGAGGGGTCAACCTCCCCCATGCTCTTGTAGCTGAAGACATGCATCTTCATCTGATAGTGGTAGACTGGAGAGAAACAAAGAGAGCCTATATTAACAGCAAAAAAAACACCAAGCAAACTGCATCGTGGCTTGGGTTGGAAGGGACCTTCAAGATCACAGAACTGTAGAACCATAGAAAGGTTGGGTTGGAAGGAACCTTAAAGCCCATCTAGTCCCAACTCCTGCTATGGGCTTGCTGTCCCACCACCAACCCAGGCTGCCCCCCCTATGGCCTTGGGCACCTTCAAGGATGCAGCACTCACACTTCTTACTGCTGCCCTGCATGGAAGTGATGCTTCTCACCTATCTCTAGATCTTCCCCACTACTGAACTTAAGGGGCACCTCAGACCCACTCCTAGAAATCAGACCACGTTCTTTTAAGAAGCATACCTTTGAACGGCATGTCAGCTCGGGTTTTTAGGTACATCTTGCTGTTCCTTTTGTGCCGTGTCCTCCTGGCGTTGTAGCCAATGCCGCTGCAGCGGTTCTTGCGGCAGCTCAGGCAGATGCCCTTCTTGAAGCGACTGGAATCAGTACATTGAAACGCGAAGCTTTGTTTATCCTGGTTCACGAGGGAGTCCACAAACAGGTGCACAGACCGCTCGTGTTCACACTTAACAACTTCACCAATTGCTAGAGGAGCAGAGTTGCAAGGGATACATTTGGTTTGAGTATTTGTCACCCCAGTAGGTGTTAAGACAGCGAGCAGCAGTGTTTTGCAGCCCAGCATGGGGCAGGGGGGCCAAAAATTGGTGTTTTTTTCTCAAACAGAAGCAATTCAAGAGGTTAGTGCAAAATATTTGGAGAGGATGAGTCATGTGTTGGCTCCTTTTAGCCAGGTTATGATCCAGTGTTAGAGAGACAACATGCTACTTCAGATCTACAAGCAGATCTAGCTCCTAGCAATTAACTCCAAGAGCATGGATACAGTTCAGAAGGAAAAAATGGTTTTCTCTGCTCTTGTATATCAACCCAAGGAGCATACCCAAATCAGCAGCAACAGAAGTTGTGAACTTACTGCCATAGGCAATGGCTCCCAGGACATCGCTCAGTCCGCAGCCAGGCTGGAAATCCCCTCCATTGGGGTAGATATCAACGTGGCCCACAGGCATCTGGATCCCAATGCTGACACCCAGCGTTTCCCTCGTATAGGTGTGAAGGACATCCACGAAGGCTGCATCATCAGGGGAAAGGCGCCTGCTCGGGTCCACTCCTTCAAACATGGGGCCAGCAGGGTCCAAGCCTGGGTTGGAGACAGCATGAGGGACTCTAGGTAAGGAACTGGGGTGTTTGATACAGAATGGGTTATTTCCTACAAAACTGGGAAGAACTTGCTGCTGGGAGCCCTCCTAATCCAGGTGCTACACAGTCCCTGCTTCACTGCCAGTGTTGACCCTTCAGAGCTCTTCCCCATGATCCCTCTAAGTTGTTCCATTAGTGAAGGACTTCTCATGGAGATGAGCCCCAAAGGGACAACACCTGCTCACGCACAACCTGAACTTGTGCACCTGAGCCATTCCCCAACTTTGGCAGTTTTATCAGTACAGATATTTATTGCCAAGCTCTGAGGAATTCTCACTGTCACTTTTAAACATTTAAAGCTTTCCCTTCTATCATGTTGTAGGTTCTCCCCTGTTGGAATCAACTTCTTTCCAGAAGTACTCTATGCTCTCAGAAGGAGGGGCTGCTGGTTTTGACCTAACATGCCATGGGACAAACTGCACCCAAGAGCTATGAGAGCTCTGATCACAGAAACAGTGCCACTCAGAGGCTTAGGATGTGGACAGTAAGAGCATGAGCTGGACTTCTGCTGAACTCACATGCAACTTCAAATACATTCAAGATCAGATCCTCAGATTTTTCACTGATTCTCCAGCTCTTATCTGCAGTTCAAAGTAAAGATGCTCTCACTGGAAGAGACACTGCTGCTCCATGTAGGGAACTTTTGACTCAGCAAGCCCAAAGCATTGCAGCAGCAGAGGGAATGAGGCTCTATGGGGAAGCTCACTACTGTAGAGTAAATTGTAAGAGACCGCTTCAGGAGCCACTCACCTGTGATTCTGCCTATTTTCCCATGGACGTGGTTACCAGCAAAGCCAGCAACATGGGCACCCAGACTGTACCCAATCAGATGGACATTCTCCAGCTTAAAGAGAGGGATCTCCTGCAAGGGGAAGAACAGAACACTTAGTAATTTGCCCCTGTGTTTCAGGATATGTGGCGTTGCCTCCATCTGCAGGACTACAAAGTCCAGTTCTAAGAACAGAGAAGAGGGAGGGGGCAGACAAGCGTGCTTAGGGCAATCTTTCACTAAAATAAGCACCAGCTGAATGGGGTGGGTGATGCTTGTGGCTTGTCCTCACTACAGCACACAGCTTTCACCCACATAGGATGCTCTGTATTTAACTATCTGAAGCACCCTTGCATGGAGAGCTGGCAGCAGACCTCCACCTGGATTTTGCTCAGAACTCACCAGTGCAAGCAACCTGCAAAGCAGCATCTCCCATGTAAGCAAAGCATGGTGCAAAGGAGCACAGTCCTTCAGCTGCGAGCCCTTGCTCCACCTGGTCTCGGGGTTACATCGGTGTCTTCCCCACTTGCTGGCAAACACACAACATGACAGTAGAGCATATTACCTGCAACCAGTCGAGCAGCCTCGCTATGCTCTTCCCAACAACCTGTGTGTTGTTCACTGCATCGGTGTAGAGTTGGTGGGCAAGAGAAAGCCAATCCACCACCACCACATTGGCATCCTTCTCCCTCTCCTGCAGGGCTGAGACCAAGCTGCCCAGCCAGGTCTCAAACATGCCACTCATCTGAAAGGAGATATGAACATTAGCTTCTGGAGCACCCCAATCACACACTCACACTTTCACAGCAAATGCATGCTCCTGTGCAAACCCCAAGCTAATGGTGTAAGAGAAACAGGTTTTAGCACTTGGGCTGCAATGAGCTGCCACGCCTGTAAAGACAGGAAGGAGAGGCACCAGCTCCCTGCATCTTATCGCTTTTTCCTCAAGAGCCTCCTCAATTCTGATGGATTGTAAAATTACTCTCTAGCAAACTGCAGCACCATGGCAAAACTGGTTAAGCCCCCAGGTGGGACATGAAATGCAAAAGCAGCTTGATGAAGTCTGCCTGCCTTCTGTCCTTGGAAAGCCAGGAGCATATGGCACAACTGTGGATAAGAAGTCAGAATACAGAATCACAGAAGGCTTAGGTTGGAAGGGTCATAAAAGATCGGAGATCCACAGAATCATTAAGGTTGAAAAAAACCTCCAAGATCTCCAACCCAGTCCCGCCATGCCCACTGAACATGTCCCCAAGTGCCACACAAGGGTCCTTGGACCCTTCCAGCCATGGACCCGCTGGGGTTGGAAAGGTCCTCGAAGATCACAGAAGCATGGAACATGTTTGCTTGGAATGGTCTGTACAGAACACCCTGCTCCAGCCCTGTGCCATGGAAAGTCCACACCTCCACCAGGTGTCACTTTTACAATGGTCACACTTTTACAATTTGGTCACACTTCAAGGAACAAACCTCAGGTCCCCCTGCCCGTGCTCGCCTGGCAGAGGCACGGAGTGATGCAGAACAGGTGCAACTGTTAAGTTCGGCGACTGCAGCATTCTTAAGTTCGGTGAAGCTGCACCAGCGCAGCGCTCCCCACAGACCAACCTCCCCATCGCAGCCCCCGCTACGCTCCCGATACCCCCCGCTCACCGTCCACCCGTGGATGATCAGGAAAGTCCTGGCCGTCGCGTTGAAGCCACACTCCTCCAGACTCCGCTCGCTGCCCAGTTCCAGCGCGCAGCCCTCATCCTCGGCGTCGGCCGAGCGCCGGAGCCCGAACTTCACCCGCAGCCGCGGGGTAGGGGGCGCGCTGGGGGCACCTGCAAAAGCACGGAGCGGCGGCTCAGCGGGATGGTACAGCGCAGGGGAACCTCCCGCCGCACCCCCCAACCCCGTACCTACCCGTGGTCCCCGCGGCGAGGCAGGCGCCCAGCCCGGCGCACAGCAGTACCAGTACCAGCACCGCCCGGCTCATGGCGCTCCGCGGGCGCATCGCCGCCGCAGCTTTAAGACCCCGCGCGGGGCGGGGCTCATGGCCCGATGGGGCGGGGCTTGAGCTGAGCGCGCCGCTCATTGGGCACGCCCTCCTTGGCGTCACGGGCGAAGCCAATGAGAGCGCGGGGAGGGGGGAGGCGGGGCCAGGCGCTGGGCGGGGCTTGCGGGAAACGGCGTGGGGAGCGTGCACGTGGGTAATGCGGCGGGTGGGCGAGCGGGGCAGCGCTGCGGATCCATGCCCGGCCTTGGGGGTGGGCAGCAAAGGGCAGCACCGTTCACCCTGCTTTTCATTACCTACATTTTTATTACCTATATTGTTACCGACGTTTCAATCCGTAGGGATCCGTAAAGCTCATTATCGATCATTGCGCTCTGCCCCGCTGTCTCTCGGCCATACTTCGGTGCACGTGGCTTTGCTGGCCCCTTCTTCTTCCCATTTCCTCTGTTACTCGTCTGTGTCGCCGCAGAAAGCAAGGAGTGTGTTGTGCTGCAGGAAAATGAAGGTTTTCCAAGGAGAAATGGGGTAATAGTGCTCTGAGGACGGGGGCACTTTAGCCCCCTCTGGTAGATACTGAGGCAGAGAAGCACCGTGATCGAGCTGTAGGTGTCCCCCCTCATTGCAGGGAGTCCAACCACATGGCCTTTAAAGGTCTCTTCCAACTCAGACGGTTCCATAATTCTGTAACCTGGCTTCTATGAGCCTGCTCTGATGGAGGAGAGCTCGTTTGCTCAAGCCAAAAGTAAAGTACATTGCTTTCGGTGAGATATTCAGCATCAAGGAGTGATTATTGCTCATCTGTAAATTCTTCGTTCCACATAAGAGTGTCTTACACAACTCTTCCTGTCTGGTTATCTGATCCCATTCCTTTCCCCAGTGAAAGGGAATGGGATTTGCAGAGAGAAGAATTGCTCCAATTATTTTTTCAAGTTATAAAACGGCTTTTCTTTTCAATTATAAACCATGGCTCAGGCAGTAGGATGTAATGGGATTGGTGTTAGCTTCCCGCTTGGCTCCTTTCCTCGCCCCTTTCTCTGATGCCAGGAGAAGCAGGGCTGCAGAGCAACCTGACCTGGGACCTGGCAGCAAGGACCTATGCCATGGAAGGTAGCACCTGAAGGCCCTGGGGAGGTGATATCCCAGGGTCTCCCCTGTATCCCACCCTGTCCATATATCCTATTCTATTCCTACATCCCACACTGCCCCTAAATACTTTCCTGCCCCTATATATGACATAGTTTCTGCTGTGGGTGTTTCTGTTCTGTGAGCATCACAGCAGGGTGCAAGCAGCCTTGTACTTTTGTTTCACAGCCATTCCTTTCCCCTTTCCTCTCTCAAGCCTTTCAAACACCCCATGAATGTACTTTAAAGGGTCTGGCGCTTCCCATCCCTCGGTAGGGACGAAGCTGATCTCCATCAGGTTATGAAATCAGCTCACATGTAGCGTTACCTAGTGTCATTGAGCTCTCTTTGTCAGAGGAGCCTCCACTCCTACCCCTAAGCTGATTTCTTAGGGCCACACCATTCAAACCCCACAGCCCCGTGTAGTAAAAATCACTGGGGGAAAATCAATGGCAGCCAGCAAGCCACTATACTGCTTGACTATTAATGGTCCTGCTAGCTGCGAATTTACTTTACCACAAAGTCCCCAGCATGTAATCCTTCGATGAATGCCTTTGATTGTGAGGGAATATTTACAGCTGACCCTGCCAGCAGCCTGCAGACCTGCACGGGGCCTCCTGGCCCACAGTAAATCCGCTGGCATCTGTTGCTGGGTTCTTATCGAGCACATGCTCTGTGGCTGCAGTGTTTGGGCTGTAGCCCTGGCAGACACGGTGGGCCTTGAGGAGTAAATCCCCGCATTCCTCCTTGATGCTAAGTCTTGCTCATGTTGTCAGCCAGTTGGGAATGGCTCGTACCTGCCTCCAGCCACCCCAGAGCTGTGAGGGTCTTTGATCCCAGCCCTTCCCTATGGCACACCCCACTGATTCTAGTCACTTCTCCACAACACGTTCCCATTTATCCCAGACCCTCCCCTGTGTCACATCACCATAGCTCCCAGTCCTTACCCATGGCACATCCCTATTGATTCTAGCCACTTCCCTATGACACGTCCTCACAAATCCCAGCTGCTTCCCCATTCCTGCTGCTGGACAGCCCTTCCCCATGGCCAAACTTCTACTTGTAGTGCTTGCTAAGCAAGGATGGGTTGGAACTGGACAGGATGATCTTGGTGGTCTTTTCCAACCTTAGTTATCCTATCATTTAGGTTTTAGGAATTAGGCGGAATTTCTCTCTTCTCATGCCTTTCCCAAGCACTTATTTTCCATCCAAACCATATGAATGCTAAGCATTTTTGGGCTTGAGCTGGCTTTGGATCCACGCCCATTGGCAGTGCAGTGGCGCTGGATGTGGCCAAGGGAGATGTTTCTCCTTTATGAAGTCTCCTTTTTGGCGGGGGGTTGGAGGAATAGCTCAGGGCGTCCTGCAGAGCTGAGCCCCCAATGCTGCACCTGTCTTAACGCTCTTGCAGCCAGCAAAATAGAAGTTCCCCAATCTTCCCTGTGCCTACAAGAAAGAAAAGGGGTTAGTTAGTAAAACTTACTTTTGCAAAGCCTAGTAGAAACAGCTTTCATTCTCAGCATCATTACTGCTAAGTCACACCCCACCTTTACTGTTGCACATTCCCAATTTCGTTATATTGGAGTGACAACTCATGCACATTATCCCTCTACTTGTGGTCCTGGCTGATGTTTGAGAGATTTTTTGACCGTGTTTTCTGTGATTCCTACTGGAAGGGAGTGGCTGGTATTGTAAATCACCAAAAAGCCTGCACACAATCTCTTGTTTTGCAGAAGCAGTGTGACAGACAATTTTGGGGCAGAGCAGCAAGCAGTACCAAGGTTAGGGTAGCTACCTCTTGCTCTTCATGCTGTGCTCTTCCCTTCTGAACCTTTTGCTGTCTGGATGGTAACAGCATTTAGCACTGCCTAAGATGGAAAAACCTTGAGCCACAGATACGCAGAATCTCCTGCTTTCTTCTCATATTACTCACGTTGTTTTTCATCAGCTTGTACATTTTGCCATAAGAACCCATCCTAAAGCCCAGTATTACTCATCAATTAAAAGTTAACAGCACCTACCCCATGCATTTGCAGCATGTGCAATAGGAATGCAGGGATGAATGAGATGTCCCTGCATGCGCTGCTCGCCACAGGGCTCTGCTTCCCCCTCCAGCCATTTACTCCTAATTGCCCAACTTCTCCTATTTATTATGTTTTTGGAGCATGTGGATCTTATTAGGAAGAATGAATGGCTCTGTAATTAATTAAGAAAGGCTCAGGGCACTCTGTCGTGCTTTGTCTTGGTGCTCCTGACTGTGATGTGCAGACGGTGCTGATATCCACCCTGGCCCAAGGCCATCAGACAGACAAAGCCATAGGCAAAACAGGGGCTGTGCCTCCAGCCCTGCAGTCACAGGGTGGTGGGACTGAGGTGTGCTACCCAGGCTGCCTGCCACTGCCATGCTCTGTGCTTCCGACCCATCATATGACCTTCCCGAGCAGCAGCATGTGATGAGGCCATGGAGAAAAACCCACTTGGAAAGGATGGAGAGGGGGAGGGTGGCTCGGCTGTGAGATTAGGGAGCATGGACAGATAGGGAAGGCTGTGAATGAGTGGGCTTGCGGCACGGGTGGTGGAAAAGGGGAGGGGGAAGCAGGGGCAGGAATTGAGGAGGGAGGAATGAGCTCAGAGGTGACATTTAGGATCAAAGTGGGGATAGCTGAGCACTGCAGGAAGGAAGACAGTGCTATTGTCAGAGCAGAAAGTTGGGAAATATGTGGCAATATGAATGAGAAAGAAGGAATGCAGAAATACGCATCAGCATGATAACTGGGGATGCTGGAGGGGTTGCTGAGGTCATTATCAGGGTTTGGGGAGAAGGGAAAAGAGGTTTAAGGCAGCAGCTTTGAGTGTGAACCTGCCTGCTGTCTGAAACTGTTGTGGAGGTAATATCCATGCTCCCCTCCAAGGGCTTGGGTGGATCTCACCTTAGGTCAAAATGGAGAAGGCTGCAGGAATGGGTGACAAATATGGGTCCTGCCTGGGAGGGCAGCTCCTGGTCTGGTGCTGCCCAAAAAAAAGACTCAGCTGTTGTCCATCAGCTGGTCCAGAGAAGCTCTGAATGAAACAGAGTGAGCAGAGAACAGAGGAGAATACGTTGGTTAGGAGAAGCAACCAAGAGTGGATAGAAGATGCAAGCGTGAATGGAGTTGGAGGCTGCACAGAATACACAGCTTCAGAACTGCTGAACAGGACTCAGAGATCAGAGAAAGCTGAGGTTGGAAGTGGGCATGGCCCAGAGGAACTCCCCTGCCCAAGCAGGGTCAGTAGAGCTGATCACCCAGGACATGATCCAGTTGTTCTTTGGGTGTCTGCAAGGATGGAGGCTCCTCAGCCTCTCCAGGAAACCTGTTCCAGTGTTCTACTATCCCCATTGAAAAGAAAAATGTATATATATCCTCTCATGTTCAAACAGAATTTTTCCTATTTTCATTTATGCCTTAACTTTGGGCACAGACTGTGGGCAATGTTGCTGATTCCAGGGATTTTAAATTAAAGCCAAAAACAAGCAGTCACAGCCCCAAACAACATGCGTAAACGCTTTGCTGGCAGGGGATGCACTGAACAAACACCACCTTCAGCAACAACGTTATTCTGTCACGTCGGAGTTTGCTTTCCTTGTGATTCCCCTCTCTGGGCTTGCAAAGGGTGGATGAACTCATTTCTCTGGGACGATACGCCAACAATTGCTGAGCCTTACAGTGTCACTGATTGGTGCAGTGTCATTGATTGCTGTGTGTGTCTTGGCCACGCTCCTGGCCCATCACCAGCAGCACAGGGACAGAGCCCACTGCGTCACACTTCAGCAACAGTGACGGTGGAGATAGGCACTCTGCTGTCATGACACCATGCTCCCTCCACTGTTTCCTCACCCCTGAACTGGGCACGGTGTATACATGGCAGAAACAAGCAGCTGTCCTCGTAAAGAGGTGTCTGTTTAAGGAACTTCTGGCCTCCCATGGAATCATCTCTTCCTTGAAATCTTTGAAACTGACATCCACAAACAAGATGGACACCGTAACTGCTGCAGAACAAAGTCCTGCAAGGTGTTGTCTTGCTGATGGCAGTCATGCCACGCTGTGGAGATGCATTTTCCTTCATTTACAGGACCACAGCTCTTGCTCCTCAGTAAGCAAACGTTCTGGATGTTTTTACTGATTCTGATAGTGACAGGACAAGTGGAATGGTTTAAAAATCCAAGAGGGAAGATATAGGTTAGATGGGAGGAGGAAATTATTTACTCACAGGCTGGCCAGGAGGAAAAAGGTGTAGGCAGTTGAGAAAGACTGGAAAGTCTTCCAGGTCTCCAGCTCCAGTATTCGGGCTGCTTTCAATTTTGTCTTCAGGTTTTTCTGCTTAACCGTTCAGCGACCCATTTGTACATAATTTTGTGAATGACAGCTAACATCCCCACATAACCCTTGGACTCCAAAAGCTGCAGCTGTAAAAGAAATGCCAAGAAAGCTACAAGTCTGAGGAATTAGCTTCCCTTCCTGTGCAAAGAACAGGTCAGAAAACCCTCTTACAGCACAGGGGCACATGGTGGGTTTTAGTGAGCTGGAGTTAAGCTCAACCAATCAGCCCCGGTGGAGCTATCTGTTACAGGGCTGTTAGCACAGCCTCGCCTGCACTGTTTGGTAATTTGTCCCCGTGGCTGGAAGCAACCTGTTTGGCACGGCAGTGCCATGTCTCCGGCTCCAACTCTGCCAGTCTTGGAGCTCACCTCTCCCTTTGGCCAGGAGGGATGTGGCTGTCATGGGAGGTGAGAGATTGTTGATTAGGATGACATTTGGCTTGGTGGTTCCTGTAGGGCTGATAAAGGTGCTTGTTTATTCACAGCTAAATCCACAGCGGGACTTCTGTGATGTTACACTGTTGTACCCACGTGCTCTCTGCTGGCTGCTGCATGGCAGTCAAAGGGTGCCTCACAGGAGGTGTGAAACCAATGCATCACATTGCTGAAGACCTGCAGCAGGACAGGAGGGAGCATTTGTTTCATGGGAGAGCCTCATGATTAGGACATGGCTTTGAATCCGCTCAAGGGGAGGGAACCCAGTGTGGGTCTCTCACATCCTGGAAGTGCTTCATGGCTTCTGTGCTGTGGGTTAAGCTGCTGGGCTCCACTTCGCTCTGCAGTCACCCTTCCTGGTGGAATGCTTCCAAAGCACAAAGCAGAGGAACAGTTGGATCTGCGCACAGAACACCTCTTGAGCAAGGCTGAGTCCCCAGGGCTGGGTGGAATAGACAGGAGAGCTAAGAGGGATGGCACCAGGGGAGTTTTAGGTTAAATTCTATGGGCTTTCAGTTCCAGGAGGATTAGGAGACAGCTGCCCCCAATACAGGAGTTTCAAGGAACATGATTTTGGACTTAGGTGCTTAATTTTTGCTCACTTTGATTACATCTGGTGACTTGGAGATATTACCATTCTTATTCCACACAAAACTGAATCAGCAAGAAGGCATTGGAACTAATCTCTGAGTTTTTACTTTATTTTTTTCCATTTGTATTGCTCCTCAAAGTCATGGGACCCCAGGGAGGACACTTTCTCATGTCTGCTTATTTTTCTCCAGTAATGCACCATCGAGGCATGTTGTTATGTGTGTTTTGACAGTGCAGATTCTCATTCACATTACCACCGTGATTGTATGCACTGAGGTGCTGAGCAGCTTCTAATCCCATGGATGATGCTGGAAGTGCTAATTGGTGAAAACCATTCCACACCAAAACCAACCATGTTCTTGAGAGCATGGCTCCCAAATGTTCCTCCCTCCTTCCCTCCTTTCCCCCTTCCTTCCTCCCTTCCTCCCTTCCTCCCTTCCTTCCTTCCTCCCTTCCTTCCTTCCTTCCTTCCCTCCTTCCTTCCCTCCTTCCCCCCTTCCCTCCTTCCTTCCCTCCTTCCTTCCTGCCCCCCTCCCTCCCTTCCTTCCTTCCCTCCTTCCTTCCCTCCCTCCTTCCCTCCTTCCCTCCTTCCCCCCCTCCCTCCCCACCCACAAGAACCTTGTGTATAAAATGAACAACTAATATCTGCACGTGTTCCAGCAGTGCTGTAAGATTTCCCTTCTTGTAGGCTGGTGCTTGACAAGTTGCTTGGAGACATGCAGAAAGCTTCCCCTCTGACAGCAAAGGGAAAGGCACCTTTTAAGGCAGGTGAATGGAGAGCTGCAGTTACAATTACAGCCCTACAGTTTCCATCCATGTAAATATTTGTGATAGTTCAAATATTTTCCTCTTCCCATCTGGGTGAAATCCTAGCTTCAAAGCTTTGGGGTTTATTAGCACTAAACAAGAGATCCAGAAATAGCTCAGCAGTCATTTACACGGGCAGCAGTTTTTGCTCTGCTCTTCTTCCTCTAAATGCAGAGATGGACCTTTCTCACACCACGAGGTGCCTGGACATAGACTAATGGCCATGCAGGTGTTTTCTTTTTGCCCACTCAAGCTTTTCTTGCTGGTCATTCTAACTGGGAACAACCATCAGGAGATATTTCAGTTTTCTTGAAGACCTGTTTAGCCAAATTTCCCAAGCAGTTCTGGTTTCAAAAGCAGCCTAAAATGACAAGCATCTTTTCTGTTAACATTTATCTCTGACATACCTATTTTTAACACTGCTGCAGTTCTGAACACTACTATCTTTTATAAGAAATAAAGAATATCTCCTGGATACTCTTTATCCTCATCCTGGATTGCCACCTAGCTGCAGCATTTGGACTTGCTGCTGGCTTCACGACTGCAAACAGCGCTGGCCTTGAGCTGATGTCTCTCATCTTGAGATGTTTCTCTGCTCCAACAACCGTCTTTCCTGCACAGAAAGGAATCTGCCGTGGCTACTTCGTAATTCCTCCAGTCACACATATCATGAAATGTAGTGACACAAACAACCCACAAATCTCTTTGGGGTGATCAGAGGGCTGGAGCACCACTTTTATGAGGAAAGATTGAAGGAATTGGGCTTGTTTAGCTTGGAGAAGAGAAGGCTGTGGGGTGATCTCATTGTGGCCTTCCAGTACTTGAAGGGAGCGTATAAACAGGAGGGGGAACGGCTGTTCACAAGGGTGGATAGTGACAGGACAAGGGGGAATGGTTTTAAAGTGAGACAGGGGAGGTTTAGGTTGGATATTAGGAGGAAGTTTCTCCCCCAGGGGCTGGTGAGGCACAGGAACAGGTTGCCCAAGGAGGCTGTGGATGCCCCATCCCTGCAGGCGTTCAAGGCCAGGCTGGATGTGGCTCTGGGCAGCCCGGGCTGCTGGTTGGCGACGTGCACACAGCAGGGGGTTGGAAGAGGATGAGCGCTGTGGTCCTTTTCAACCCATGACGTTCTGGGTTGAATTCTGGGTTGATTCATCCCCTTTGGATGGGGCCCTGGGCAGCCTGGGCTGGTATGAAATGTGGAGGTTGGTGGCCCTGCATGTGGCAGGGGGTTGGAGATTGATGATCCTTGAGGTCCCTTCCAACCCTGGCCATTCTGCGATCCTGTGATTTCACCACCTCGATTAGCCACAGGGATCAATCTCGCTTTGCATTGAGGAAGGGTATCGTTGGCAACAAAGCTGTTATCGTTTTATTCTGACATCTCAGGCCGAGCTGTGGAGCACCAGGAGAGGACAGACCCCCTCCAAGTCGGACCTCCAACCCCCAACTCTAAAGCGGGAAGTGCCAACTACCCTCATACCCCTTACCCCCCCCACCCCCCTCAGTCCCGCCCCTCTCCGAACTCTCGCGAGAGCTGAGCCACTCCCCGCCCTCTCCCGCTCCCGCCCTTCCTCTTCCGCCGCCGTTCCGAGGTGAGCAGCCGTGGGTTTTCGGGGGGCTGCTGTAATCCGCTCCCATCCGCTCCCATCCCGCCGCGGGGTGTCACGGGGAGGCGTGGAGGGATGCGGGGTCGTTCGGTACCCTCGGAACTGGCGGGGTTGGCGATGACGGGAGGGCGTGGGGCGGCAGAGGGCCGCGAAGGGCCGCGAAGGGCCGCCAGGCCGCAGAGGGCCGTGGCTGCGGTGATGACTCTCTTAGGACACCTTTGAATTGAGTTGTGAAAAGAAACGTGACCTCTGAGCAGCTCCTCGGGGTAGGGCACGGCGGTGAGATGCGCGGTCCGCCTTCCGCCTGCCTTACTGTGTTTGTCGCCTTTTTTTTTTTCGCCCTGCAGCTGAGCTCCAAAGATGGTGCGCTACTCGCTGGATCCGGAGAACCCCACTAAGTGTGAGTGCTGTTCCGTGTGCTTTCCCATAGGGGCTGCAGCAGGGCAGTATCGTCTCACGCCTTTTGCCTTTTCTCTTTGCAGCATGCAAGTCCAGGGGCTCCAACCTGCGCGTGCACTTCAAGGTATGTGCTGTGGGTATGACACCAGATGCTCGTTTTTGAAGGAAATGGCTTTTTTAGTGTGGTTGATGTAGGTTATGGCCTGTGTGACTCCACATCATTGTATTGTTACAGAGGTGAAAATAAGTTTTGTTGACTTTGCTTTGCTCTTTTTTAACGATAGCATACTGAATGCAAAGTGCCTAAAGCACTGATACCTTATCCCCATTGTTTTTTCTTCTTTGCCTCTTTTTCCCTTTGCCCCTTTTTGCCTCTTTTTCCCTTTGCCCCTTATCAGACACAAAATCATAGAATTGCCAGGGTTGGAAGGGACCTCAAGGATCATGAAGCTCCAACCCCCTGCCACGTGCAGGGCCACCAACCTCCACATCTAATACTAGACCAGGCTGCCCAGGGCCCCATCCACCCTGGCCTCGAACACCTGCAGGGATGGACGGGGCATCCACAGCCTCTCTGGGCAGCTGTTCCAGCACCTCACCACTCTCTCTGTAAAGAACTTCCCCCTGACATCCAACCTCAGTCTTCCCTCTGTCAACTTCAGACCATTTTCCCGTGTCCTGCAGTTATCTACCCTTTCAAAGAGTTGATTCCTCTCCCCTCTGTAGGCTCCCTTTAGGTACTGAAATGCTGCAGTGAGGTCACCCCGCAGCCTTCTTTTCTCCAGGCTGAACAAGCCCAGCTCCCTCAGCCTGATTACAGTTTAACATGCATTGATCACTCAGGTTCCTGTTTTTTGGAATAGTGGCCAAAAAGGGAGCTGTGGTAAATGTAAGCACTCATGTTTCTGATTGAGCAGCGGTAGCTATGGGGTGAAAAACAAGGAAGGTATGATGGAGCTAGCTGCAGGATCAGTAGTAGAGTTCAGACTAAGAATTGTAGATAGCAAAATAAACTATAGTTTTCCTTTTTGTTGTTGTTTGTTTGTTTGTTTTGTTTTGAGTGTTTCTTTTGGACTGAATTTATGGCAGAAGGGGAACTGTCAAGGGGAAAGATGGTTGCTCCAAGAAAGAGGGACAAGGGACAAGTCACAGAATCTTAGAATGGTTTGAGTTGAAAGGGACCTTAAAGGCCACGTGATCAAACAGGGGGACCTGCAGCAGTGGTGCACCCACCACCACAGGGCTGCCTGTCCTGGTGCTTCACTGTCCTTATTGCAAAGAGCTTTTTTCTTATATCCAGTTTAACTCTCCGTTTGAGAGGAGAAATGTATAACCATTTTCCCTTGTCCTCTCACAACTCCTATTGTAATTTGGGAAGAAGCATTAAAAGGAGCCATCACTGTATTTTAGAACACTCGTGAGACTGCCCAGGCCATCAAGGGCATGCACATCCGCAAGGCCACCAAGTACCTGAAGGATGTGACTCTGAAGAAGCAGTGTGTTCCCTTCCGTCGCTACAACGGAGGAGTTGGTCGATGTGCCCAGGTGAGGATGGAGATAGAAAAATGTGGGAGGGGTGCTTTGGGTACACTTTACAGTAGAGATAAAAGGTGACATTCAGACTGCGTGGAGAGGATCAGTCGTTGGTGATAATCTGTGAAGATGTGAGTGGGAGAACTGTTGGTTGAGATTGCTGTGATGACTTTCTTAGGACACCTTTGGATTCAATGTGAAAATAAACTTGTATTCTGAGCAATCTTATTAAAAGGGCATGTAACAGGAAGTTATTGGCATGGACAGGTGAGGTACCAGAACCAAACCAGAACTCTTTTTCTCATAGGCCAAGCAGTGGGGCTGGACACAGGGGCGCTGGCCCAAGAAGAGCGCAGAGTTCCTGCTGCACATGCTCAAAAACGCAGAGAGCAATGCTGAGCTCAAGGTAGGCTGGGTAATGTTACTAACTGAAACTTGTTCTTGTGACACTGTGCTCCTGAGCTCAGTGGCTCAAACAAAAAAGTGAGGATCTACTCTGTAGCTGAAAGAATGGCGTGGAAGACTTTTTTTTACTGTTTGTTTGAATTGTGCTGTGTTAAATTACAGCGAGTGATACTTTTTCTCAGGTAGTTCATGGAGAGTTATCTGATGCATGCTTATTCTAAGTGGTTCATATAATCCACAGTAAACAAGACATGTAGGCTCAGGGTCAGCTTGTATCTTCGCTACGTGTTCAGCGCTTTATTTGGCAGCTTTGATGGCGGTGATGACTATCTTAGGACACCTTTGGAATAACCATGAAATAACAAGTTTATTTCTGAGCCATCAGCATGAGGTAGCTTCAGTGTGACATGCAGAAGGGTATTCTGTTTTTCCGATCTTAGTTTGTCCTTGCTAGGTAAAATATTCAAGCTGAAATCCGTATAATGTGCTGCAGGGGGGCAGTTATTCTTGTTTGTACGTTTTAGAGATTATTGCAGGGAGAAGTAAGGTGCAATGTTTTAATTTTATCCCCCCTAGGGTCTCGATGTTGATTCTCTGGTGATTGAGCACATCCAGGTGAACAAGGCTCCCAAAATGCGCCGGCGCACCTACAGAGCTCATGGGAGGATCAACCCCTACATGAGCTCCCCCTGCCACATCGAGATGATCCTCACTGAGAAGGAGCAAATCGTCCCCAAGCCAGAAGAAGAAGTTGCTCAAAAGAAAAAGGTAAAAAGACATCTTGTACTCGATGTCTTCTCATTTCTTAATGTCTCTAGGAAACAGTGTGTTCAGCAGAAGGGTTGCTGTGATGACTTATCTTAGGACACCTTTGGAACACTCATGAAAAAAAAAATTATTTCTGAGCAACCTTGATGTTAATTTAAAGACAGCAGCGATGACTGAGAAACGTTTGCATTGGCGTGCATGTTGCTGAGAATTTATTGCTGCTGCCTTCAGAAGGAGTTAAAGCACTCACGGCCCGTGCATGTAAACATGGATGCAGAGAAGGGGGGGGGGGGGTTGAGGGCGAGCACTGAGTTTTGAAGGCTGATGTGTAAAGGGACACCTTACCACTGTTTCCTTCTTTGCTTTTCAGATATCCCAGAAGAAGCTGAAGAAGCAAAAACTGATGGCTCGGGAGTAAATCAGACACAGCAGATGTACAGAAATAAAGTTTAAAAAATTTTAAATGTCTTGTGTGGGCTTGTGCAATGTTTGAGGGATGTTCCAGCGTTCGACGTATCCTCCTGGGGCGGTTCCTCGCGGCATCCCGCTGGCAGCAGAGCATTGGCGGCAGAAAGCGCCGAGCTGGCGTGGGGTAGCATTCCGCAGCCTCTAAGCAGGAAGTCCCACCCTTGATGGCGCTAGTACTGACGTCACTTCCGGGGGCTGGGGCCACGTGACGCGCACTCCGCCTCTGATTGGGCGGAGCCATCACGCGTATCCGCCGGAAGCAGGAGGGCGGGCTATTTCCGGTGCGGCTGCAGCAGGGTAGCTGAGGTAAGCGCTGTGTCTCCTCGGTTTTGCTGCCGGCCCGGCTGTGGCGGAGGCCCCTGCGGCTGCTGTTCCGTGGGCCGCTCGTCCCTCCAGTCGGGTGAAATCCGTGCCGGAGGTGGGAGCTGTTTGTTTCAGCTCCTGCTGGAGCCGAGCTTCCCTCGTTCTGTGGCTCTCCGGCTGTTGTGTTCGTGCTGCGGGAGAAAAAGCAGCCGGCGGCCGTTCAGCGGTTTAACGGAACCGGGCAGATTCTAGGCCTGAGGGCCGGTAGTCACGCAGCGCAGGGCAGTGTTGCACGATCCAGTCCTTCTGGAGCAGCTTGTCCTTTTTGCGGGAGATAAACCTTTTTTGTTTGCGTATCTTGATTGTTTGTTTGTTTTGCTTTGTTTCCATAAGAGAAATTAAATAACAATGGAGTTAATAGTGGGAAACAAAGACCAAATGCGTTTAAATGTGCATTGTCATGCTTGTTCTTTCCGTTCACTCGTATGTGGGCAGCTTAGAGACAGACAAAAGCATATTTGGAAGAGTAGTGAGCTTGCTATTAAAATTTTTCTGCCAGCTAGGCAACAAGGCATCATGGAAGCTCAGAATAAGCTTTGAAACAGTATTCAAATATTTTAGGGCTGTTTCTGTGGCTTTCTTCTGTGTCTGACAGTGCTATCATTTGTCTGCATGCAAAGCGACAGCACAGACGCTTAGTGTTGCCTCAGGAAGACAGCCTGTTGTCTCTGTCATTCTTCAGCAGGTGGATAATTTCTCAGGGTTTCACAGAAGATTTGATATCCAGGAAGTTAGGCACTGAGTGCATAAGTCTATTTGGATGGCTTTGGTGGGTTGCCTTGTGCGTATTTTTCAGTGTAAGATTCTCATCTGGCTTCAGAGGCAGTCAGCTCCTGGTACACTGGAAAAGCACAGAACTGTCATTGGAAGCAATCAACTGGAAGCTGATCTGCTATTTCACAGGGCCTGCCTGGGGCTACACTGGGATAATTTGAAAAGAGTAATGGATGTCCCAAGTGAGGGTGTGCAGCTTTGTGGAAGGACTGTGGAAAGCTTTTGTTGTGTGTTTTAATGTAAGAATTCAGGTGTTAGCGTGCAAGAAAGAGAAATGTGAAGGGCAAAGATGTACTATGCAGCAGACCATAGTGTAAGTGGTACCTCACCACCACAGAAAGGGACAGTTCTCATTCTACTTAAGCGGTTCCTCTCCCAGATGTACCTTTCTGCCCTTACACTTCGGTTTTTTGCTTTTCTGCTTTGTTCATTGCAGACTTTGGGCTGCTGTTTTTGAAAGTAACTCCCAAAATCACAGGTTTGGGGAGAAAAGGGATTCTTAATTTTCTAATAGTTTGGCAAATTGTATTGAATTGGTGTGGGATCATGTGAGTCCCAGTCCAGTGCAGGTGGAAGAAAGTAGCACATGTTCTCCTCAGATCCTGTTTTTTGTTTGTTTGTTTGTTTTGTTTGACTTAAGCAAAAAGTTTGATTTTCTGAATGCATTTTTCTGATTTTGAGCAGTGGGCATGATGAATTAACAAACAAAGATTACTACCAAGATGTCAAGAGTGTTGCCCTTTTTGTCCCTAAGGATTTCATAGCATTGGAATGTACGGCTGCTCTCAACTTAGGGAATAACATTTCAGAACTTTAAAAATCAGGCTTTAAGAGATCTTTTTTCTTTAAACATTAACTGCAGCCCTTTCTTAAGACTTTGTGTTTTCTTAACTTGAGGCATACAAAAACTGTAAACGGTTTCGCTTTTCAGCTTTGTCACAGAAGGAGAGGAAGCCATGGTGTGCATCCCTTGTATTGTCATTCCAGTTCTTCTCTGGGTCTACAAGAAATTTCTTGAGCCCTACATCTATCCTGTTATTGCTCCTTTCATCAAGCGTGTGTGGTCCAAGAGAGCTGTGCAAGAAACAGCCACCAAACAAGGCCAAGGAGATGGTGCTGGAAATCCACAGGCACCTTCAGCCTCACAGAGAGATAGGGGGGATGAATCTGGAACTTACAAGGTAAGATAATGCACTTAGCTACTGAGGGAATCTAGATAGAGCAGCAGTGGGCACCAGAGAAGCTGGGTGTTTTCAGAGAAGCTTTTGTGGCTATTTACTTCTGAATGGGAGCTGTCAATACTGAGCTGGTTGGAAATAGCAGTTTCCTCCAGACAGCTTCTGGGAGGTTTTGGAAGGACAGGAATTGCACCTGTGTTCTGAAAAAGCTTCGAGACAGTACTCAGGTTGTTCCTTTGGAAAAGCAGGAAGTGAAGTGATTAATAAATTGTACCTGATGCATGAAACAGATTATAAAAAGTGACTATTCTGCTAGTTCTGCCACTCATAATAGGATAAAATTTTCCATGCGTTGAAACTGTACATTTACTGTGTATCTCTTGTAGCAAAAAGTTCTGTTGAGGAATATGGTTTAGCTGGGAAGTATTGGTAATGGTTGGACTAGATGATCTTCAAGGTCTTTTCCAACCTTGATAATTCTGTGATTCTGTGAAAAAACAGAGCTTTTGAGAGCTCATCCTCCACCCCAAACAGTCACATGTAAGTCTGAAGAAATTACATCACTTTGGTTCTTAGGCAGATTCTGCATGGGTCTTCCCTGGCTGTACTTACAAGAGTAATTTTCATCACCAAATATTACTGTCCTGGGTATAAAGGTCATTTTTAGATATCTCATTTTAAAGGCGTTGTCTTTTATTTGCAGTTTGAAAGCAATGGGATTGCAAATGGAATTGCTGCAAAGGGATCAACAGAAGTGTCTGACAAGAAAGCAGATTAGAGGAATTCATTCCTACGGATTTCATTCCCCTTGTGTCCAACATGAACTGGTGATTGCTATTTCTCACACTGAGACTTTGTTCTTTGCACATTTCAGCTGAGTTAAATCCCTTACCACATACAGGAGAGGATCCCTTTTGCCGCTACAATGGCAGCTAGCAAATTTCTTACATTAAATGTTTTGAAACTGTATTAAGTTATTCTTTGTTTTCCTCGCTGGAGCCACTTTGCATCTATAATCTATTGGGAATGATTAGAAATTAGATTAAATAGTCTGTGGATAAGTCTAGCTGAATGTGTTGCTGCTTAGTTTTGCTCGCTGTGAGTGCAATACTTCAGGCTTCCACTTGAAAACTGTAACCTTGGCCTAGTTAAAGAACTACTAATTTCATTGTGGCAATATAAATATTATGGTCAAAATTATGAAGAGTAGAGCCTGCCATGTGAAATTTGTGGATGAGCTAAAGGAGTAATGCTGTGTGCAAAGTTTACTTAGCTTACTAGGAATAGAAGGTCTTGATTTGATATTTTCAGTCATTTTTTCTTTAACTTTTTACCTTTTTTCCTGGATTGATAAAGACATGATGCAAGAGAATTGCTGCTTTATGTTCTGTTGCAGTGATTTTAAATGATACGCGTCTATCTTCATCTTTTAGGAAAAAAAAAAAAAGACTAAAATCTCTTTCAACATGCTTGTGTAATTTGAATTGTAATAAAGCAGGGCTTTATTTAACAATTAGTTGCTTCATATGGTTGTTTTTAGTCTTCTTTATAATAAGCATCCAGAGCACTAACAAAATTTTTGAAAACCTGTAGACAGTCAGCAGGCTGAGGATGGTCATAAAACTACTGACTGCAGGATAAAGAAAGTGATTTCAACGTGTCCAGCTCTGCCTCCTCCTGGGAAGATGTGTTCTGGTTCTGAACTGCATCCCAAAATGATGCCTTTGTGCTTAATGGGAATAGGAGTTACAGTTTCTGCTTTGTTCCCTCTGCCAAACCAGAAGACTATTTAAAAGACTAAAACAAAAGGAAACAAAACAAAGAACAGCTCCAAACTAACCATTCCAGCAAGTGGGATTGCTGCTTATCATTTTCTCCGAAGTCTTACAGTTGTACATTTTTATAGAGAGATTGTTTTGTGGATAGTGCCTTGAGTGCGTTATGATGGCAAGAGAAGCTGATTAATGTGTTTGTGTTCCAAGAACTATTGCACGTAGAAGGGCAGTGCACTAGAGTGCTGAGAGGCATCCTGCTCCCCTTGAACTGTCACGGAGGTCCTGGCTCATTCTTGAGCTGTGATTTCTTCTGCCGGGGAAGTATCCACCCCATGGCTGCCAGCTGCCTCTGCAGAGGTGTGTTGCTTCCTACCGCTGCTCAGATTCTGTCAGGCCACGTGTGAATCAGCCTGCAGTGCTCAAGCTGGATACTGGGCCATTGTTGTTCTGTTATCTTTGTAGTAAGTTCAATAATAGAAAATTCCTTTTAATCATAGAATTTAAGATGTAAGACATAATGCTGCTTAAACTGCCTTAATGAACCAGTCTATTAGGAGGTGAATTTTGTATTACTTGATCAGCACTACCCTTAGAGCATAATCCCGTCCATCTTTCACAGGCACATCTTTCCCCCTGCAACATGTTTTGTGATGGAAAACCTGGTTCTATTATTCCATGGCACAATTCATGCAATAAAAGATAATGCATTCCTGTAACCTCTCACAGACGTGCTGTGTAATACATTCACTTCTAACAGCAGTGAGCATGACAAAAAATGCCAGAACTGTGCTTGGGCTCCTCATGTTTTGCAGGAAGGAGCTGTGGAATCTTGTTCCCTCTTGTTTGTCAGTGCCGTTTTTTTTTTTTTTTTTTTTTTTTTTTTTTTTTTTTTTCCCCCTTACTGAAATAATACTTTGGGATGAAAGATGAAATAGAATGGGGCTTCCAGACCCATTTCTAGGTGTGTAAGCATCCACTGAAACGGCCAACCAAAAAAAAACTGCAGAAAGCAAAATAGGCACTGAAAGCCCTGGCAGAGACTTGTGTTGCAAATCTGTTTCTATTCTTTTCAAGATTAGGTTCGTGATCCTGCTGCATTATGAATAAACAGCAATAAGAGAAAAAAAATGGCTTAAAAAAAAAAAGATGGAAGAAAGAAGCTGCCTGAAGGTGGGCAGGGGTGCAGGAGATCTTGTGCTGCGGTGCAAAGAACTGCACGAAGCCGCGTTTAAGAACAAAAAAAATAGGGTGTTTTATCGATATCGAATACCACCGGTATCGAATAGGTATCAGAAACTACAGCAGCCCTCTTACGGTTGGTGCGATAGACGTAAAATCAGATCCAGCCGCGCGTTAGAAGCAGGCGGACTACACTTCCCGGCGTGCCCCGCGGTCCTCCCTCCCGGCGGACTTCATTTCCCGGCGTACCGCGCGGCCGCGCCCCTCGCGCATGCGCAGCGCCGCAGAGCCGGCGACGTGGAAAGGCCGCGGGCGGGGTGGGAGGGGGGGCAGCGGCGCGTGTGCGCCTGCGCGAAGAAGGGAGGCGGCGGGCTGCGCCCCCGCGGCGCGCGGTGAGTGCGTGTGCGCTGCAGCCATTGGAGCGGCCGTTCCTCACACGGTAAGCGCGGCCCGAGCGCTGCCAGGCCTTAACGGAAGGCGGAGCCCGGCGCTCGGCTGAGGCTCCCGCGGCGTCACAGCCTCCGGGCCGCGCTGCCGTGCCCGCGCCGGGGGAGGGCAGGTTGGAGAAGGGGGGGGAGGTGAGGAAGGCCCCCTTTCGTCGGGGTGCTGAAAAACCACGGAGGTGTGGCTCCTGGGGGGGAGGGGGGCGTGGCGGTGGGGTTTGGGGACCGCTTCCAACCTTCACGGCCCTGTGGTTCCCGTGAGGAAGCGGAGGGTTGGTGGTGCTCCTCGCTGCTTCTGGGAGCGTTCACCCTGCTTTCTCAACTTCCTGGTTAATTTCCCACCCACTGGCCTCTTCTGCAGGGCAGCACCCCTGTAAGAGCGGGGGATGTCTTAAGGTTGCGAAGCGTGCTTCTCGCCGGTAGCGGTTCCTGCCTTCTTTTGACCGCTTTCGTTGCGTGTGCTGGGGGATGAGGAGCTGCGCTGCAGGTACAGCGCCTCCCCTGTGAGGACAGGTGGGGAGAGCGGTGTGTGCTCCGCCTGGAGACGAGGAGACGCTGCAGAGACCTGGGATCGGCCCGTCCGTATTGAAAGGGGAAGGGGGGAGGAATAGGGGAGAAGGGCGCAGACTGTTTATCAGGTCTGGGGCGACAGGACAAGGGGAAATGGTTTCAAACTAAAAGAAGGGAGATTTAGATGGGATAGAAGGAAGAAATTCTTTAGGCAGAGGGCGGTGAGGCCCTGGCACGGGCTGCACAGACAGGTGGTGGTGCCCCATCCCTGCAGGCAGCTGAGGTCAGGCTGGATGGGCTCTGAGCTGGGCTGGAGCTGTGGGTGTCCCTGTGCACTGCAGGGACACCCAGCCTTAAACCTGACGGCCTTTCAGGGTCCCTTCCCACTCAACCCGTTCTGTGATCTATAGAAGTACAGGACTGCTTTCCCCTGTGTTGGGCACTTCTTGAATGCTGGGGGTGCAAACAGCCTCCTGGGTCACTGAATCTAATGCTGAAAGCCACTGTGTAGTGTAATTCCTAATTTTACTAATTTCTGCATAAAAAGCAGTGAAATTTAGATTAAAAGTTGTCATTGCTGCTTGCATTGCAAAGAGCTGAGGAAGGCGTTACTTTGTGCTCTCCGTGGGCTGGAATCCACACAGCACACAGCTGGAGCGGCTGTCATCTTGCTGCTCTTCCCAGCACTTGGCAGTCTGAGTTAAATTCAGTAGGGAAGTATATAATGCAAATGAGTATGGAAGGTAGGTGGCCTTGGTGCTTCCAATGAGGTGATCAGGTGAAAAGGAAGATCCCAGGCTGTTCCTAGTGTGCTAATGACTGACAGTTGGGTGTGCAGGGTTATTAAGTCACATGTCTTTTTGTGCAAAGGACGTATTAAAAGCAAGAAGTGCTGTTTGATGGCTGAAGACCCATTGTCAGTGAGAATGGGTGTTTCTTCCAAGTGTGTTCTCTGCAGTGGGAAGCCTACTGAACCTGGTAGTAATTGCACAGCTTGCCAAGTGGCTTCATTTGTACTCACCCTTTATGAAACGTCAAAGATGAATTGGGGAAGACATCATGTCAACCTAAGGCTGTTTAACTGTGCTTCAGAACACTGTAGCTTTCTGTTTTCCCTTGTAATAAAGCTTTTTTCTTCCTGCTGGAGATCCTGTCAATGCTTATTTACCTTTACAGGGTGGAGGAAAGCCCTGACGTTTCATCACCTTCTTAACAAAAGGTGTTTGTCAGCCCGTGTCCTGTCAGCAGAGCTCCTTCTGAGTTCCTGCCTGCTGTTTGCCTCCTGTGACACCCAGTGGCTGAGGGGAGAAGAGGCAAATAATCTTAATGTGAATTAGTGAGTGCTAATACAAGGACTGGTGCTTGGAAATAGGGTAGCTTTGACTTTGAGTCTTGAAAGCAGCCGTGGAAAGGCATGCTGCCTTAGAATGTGCAGGTGTCCAAACACACGTGTCCAAACATATATTTGTTTCCTGCTGCCCAGTGCCATAATGTAACTTTCTGAGCGTTTCTTTATACCCTGTGTTTTCTTCTGTCTTTTTCCCCTGAATGCTGATTACTAATGGATACTTGTGTCGTTCGGCATCATTTTTTGTTGGAGAGCTACAGGTCCTGCTGGCTGGTGCTTCTGTATTATCAATAAAGGGTTATAGGTTCTTGAGATGGCACTGAGAATTGGTATAAGCCATGCATCTTCATGTCAATTATAGAAAGGTATGTTTTCCTTTTCTTTCTTTGTTTCTTTCTTTCTGTCTGTCTGTGTCTTTTTTTGCAGTTCTTTCCCAGAACATTCAGTTTCTTTTAATATTCTGAAGTGTTTCTGAAATATTCTACCTAAGCAAGGTTTCCTGGAATCTCTTGTCTAGCTGTGAGCAGAAGGGCTGTCCTGGAAGTGGGATGGGAAGGAGCAGCTTGTGCTCCTTGGGATATGGAGACTGATTCTCACAGAAAACACATGTGGAAAGTGAACTGGAGCAGAAGGTGTAGTACTGTCCTCAGCTTTCACCTGCTCTCTTGTTAGGGTGTACTTTGCTGGCAGCAGATCTATCAGGATGCATTGCTTCTGCTGCTGTGCAGGACTCCTCAGCTTCAGTGCAACCTGTAGGGACCACATCACATCACAGCCGTGCTGCCTGCTTCGGGCTGATGCTGCAGAACAGCATGGGCACTAGGGCAGATTGCAGATGAGGAGGAACAGAAAGGATGCTGTGTTTGTTTCTCTGCAGAAGAAAACAGCAGACAGCTCAGATGAGTAATCTTAAAATTCTTTGAGATCAGAATTGAGGATGTTTTGGAGTCTGAAAAGGAGTGGGTGGAGGAGAAATGGAGAGTGACTGATATCTGGGCAGCTCTGCCTGGGATTAGGGAAAAGAACATTCCCATGTTGGTGTAGGGAAGCTGTGGAGGCAACCACGAGTCATTAGTGTGGGAAAGAACACGAGCAGAAGCAGTTTCTTGGGGAACTCAGGTAGGGGAAGCACAGATAGCAGTGGTTTGATGGCATTTTTCATTGGCAGACATGGAGGTATGGCTGATGCATCTCTTTTTTTTTTTTTCTTTTTTTTAACACACTTTGAAATAAAAACATTTTTATGCTTTTCTGTGATTAAAAATAGAAAGATATCTTAAATTCTGAGGGTTGTAAAGATGTATTTTTTTTTTGCAGCTGCCCTTAGGAGCATAAGTTCTCATCGTAGTGTGTTTGTGCATCACTAATCTCATTCAGCAGGGATTCTTTCCCCCAGACAGTTCCCTGAGCTGTGCAGCATGATGAGAGCGTAACACATCAGGCAGGGGCAGAAACAACTGCATGAAGGGAGTTTTGTCACTTTGCTGTCTCTTGCTTTCAGGTAATGAATACTATGGTGAACTAAGCTGAACTGTCAGATTACTTTCTGCTTACTGGGTTTTCCTGTTCCTAGAAGTGAGCAGAAAACAGTAGGTTGTACTGTTGAGAGAAACTGCAGTTTATCTGCTGGAATTCGTGTTTTCTGGTTTTACAGCACCGGCATCGATTTGAGATCCTCAGTCCTTTGTCAGTGCATTTGAAGCTTTGGATGTGTGTTACCAAACAAGTTTCCCCCTGGCAGCAGCTGCCCGGCACGTTGTGACGTGGGGACCCTTGTGGTGCATCTGGCAGCAGGCAGTGGAAGAAGCAGGTGATACCATTTCTTAGGCAGAACATTTCTCATCTCAGAGTTCTGTGTGGTAGTGTGCTGATAAGCAGAAATAACGTTTCTGAGTCCACGAAGGCTTCGCAGTCCTTGTTGTGTGCTGCAGTTCGGAATGGGTTCAGTGAGGAGGCGTGCAGGTGGGTGAGGATGCAAGCAGCGTGTGTGTGTGTGCCTGCCCAGATCAGCTGGGAACAGCTGGTGTGACCTCCTACCTTTGGTTTGATGCACCCTTGCGGCGTGCTTGGAGGTGCAGAAGTGTTTTGCTGAGAGCAGAAAGCCGGGATTCTTAAAGGCGGCCAACAGAGCGGAGCTTCAGGCTTACTGGAACTTTCTACTTCTACCAGAGCTGCATGAAACACATCTAACAAACATTCCCAGGCACCAACTCGACAGCTGTGCTTCTGCTTCAGGCTTTCAGTGTCCGTTGCTGTCAGCCTTCAGGCTGCTCACTGGGAAGTGGGGTAGTCCTGGAAGTTACAAAATCCCCAGGAAGGATGAGTTGGCAGATTTTGAAGGTTGAACCTGATGCCTTCAGTGGAGATCATCTCTGAGGTGTAACTGATGTCTGTTCAGACTTTGCTGCTTGTGGGTGCCCTCTCTGCTCTTCGGTTTTGCAGATGAGTGTTGTGGATGATACTTAGCCCACAAAGTATGGGATTGCAAATACTGCTGGAATGTGAATGACTGCAAGAGAATTAAATATACTGTGTGGGTAGCAGACTTCAAATATTGGAGCTGAATGATACCTTCTGGTAAAGTCTTCTGCTTCTAGGACATTTGAATGTCTCATTTGAATGTGTGTATGTTGATGTTTCTCTCTCTACGTGTGTGTATAGTTGCATTTTCAGGCTGCCTGCAGGTTCAGCCTGACAACCATGTGAGGGATAGTTGTGGAAAGGGTAACTGCTTTGCTCTAAACTGGCTTTGCTGGGTGGATTAGTGAGATGCAATCATTGGAGACCAGTAGGAGACTTAGTGGAACTGTAACTACTGCAGTAACATTATTTGAACAGAAGGCTTAGAGGGTGTGACAAGCTTGCTGGGAGTTCAACAGTGCAGCCTACCCCCAGTTAAGCTTGCAAGCTGTTGTGGTGTTTGAGATACCTTTGTGCTTTGGTGGGAGGTGTGTGTAAGGAGAGGCTGGGAACACTGCAGAAGCCCATGAGTCCTTAACAGCCTAAGAAGCCTGAGGTTATGCAGTTGGATGGATGTCCTGCAAGTCCATTTCACCTCCAATTCTTTGTGCATGTGTATTGCTCTTACCAGGAAGATTTGGTATTCAGAGTCATGACCAGATGCTGTACATACTGCTGAATTGCTTTTAACCTGAAGAGGAAAAATGGGATCCTTGTAAACATGGTTAATAATTAATATCAAAGTCTTTTAGAAGGGACGGTGAATTCAAGATCTATGCTTCCCCTCATCTATTTGAGGTTGAAATAGGTCCTGATGTGCAAGGCACTTTCTCGTGTTCGGTCTGAAGCAACTGCTCCTGCTTGCTGGGGCTGCGTTCTGTGGCCAAACAGATGTTGCATGTAATAGAGCACAGCCCTTGCAGAGTGGGTTATGAGTCTCTGGGGATGTTCACAGCTTCGTGAGGAGAAGAGAGTCTTGGTAGTGGTAATACTATTGCATTAAACTATATATATATATATATATATATATATATATATAAAGCTAACAATTAGAGTGCTCTGCATTAGAAAGCAATTAGATTTTTTTCAATAACCCATGAATTTGTTTAGATTATTGGGGGAAAATTGTAACCCTCTGAATTTGCTAAGTAACCTATTGGTATGGTTGGGACTGACTTTTCTGAGGTGAAAGGACTGTCCTTCTGGCTTTCCAACTGTGATGTGATAGGAGTCTGCTTAGTCTTGTATTCTAAGGTGGGATTGGAACTGAGGTCCTGCAGAGCAGGAAAACAGCAAAAGTGGCTGTTACCAAAATCAAGTTTGGGGAAAATCCTTGGTAAAAGAGGATAAGTTCTAAAAATGCTGTTTTCCAAACAGCACCCAGGCTTTTGTCTGTTTGGAAGAGGTCAGCCAGGCTCTGGGGACGAGGGAGAGCTCACAAGATACAGTAGGCAGCAAATCACCATTATTTGAATGGATGTACCAGGGCCAAGAGCTTTCTTGGAATCACAGCACAGCATGGGTTGGGTGGGATCTTACAGATCATCTGGTTCCAGCCCATGGCTATGGGCTGGTTGCCAACCATCAGCGCAGGCTGCCCAGGGCCCCATCCAGTCTGGACAGAGATGGGGCATCCACAACCTGTCTGGGCAGCCTGTGCCAGCACTCATCACCCTCTGAGTAAAAAACGTCTTCCTACCATCTCACCCAGATCTCCTTTTTTGTTGTTTAAAGCTGTTCCCTTTTGTATTGGCACTGTTAGACCATCTAAAAGTCAATCCCCCTGCTGTTTATACCCTCCCTTCAATACTGGAAGGCCACAGTGAGCTCTTCCTGAAGACTTCTCCAGGCTGGACAAACCCAAATCCCTCAACCTTTCTTCACAGGGGAGGTGCTCCAGCCCTCTGATCATTTTAGTTGATCCCAGGTTTGTTGGTTTCTGTAGTAGCTGGATGTTTGCAATCCAGGGCAGCAGGGCTAAGCTGCCTATGTACAACTTGAACCCCAGTTCCTGAGCCTCAGTTCTACATAAAAATGACAATCCAGTATCATATATTATTCACATTTGTTTCTTTGCCATTTGATCCTCTAGCTTTAGTATTCACTGACTTGATCTCAGAATTAGTGGATGCTGGGACTTGAGTGGGTTTTTTTTCTTTTTAGTGGCAAAGTTTGTCTTCAGGTAAGATGCATTCATCCTGTTCTGTGTAAACTCAGTCTAAATTTGAAAATCTTTGATAACTAATTACATCTTACAGTCCTTCAGTTCTTCTCCGCAGATTTCACTTAAAATTTCACTTTGTGCGTGGAGTCACTGTGACAAAACTGCTTCTGCAGAGGACACAGACAGGTCTCATTTACCAAAAGCTCTAAAGACGCTTATGAGGTTCAAGGATTGTTGGTATAGTTGTTTTTTTCCTAATCATTTTTCCTTATTTTTGTAGGATTTCGCCTGCTAAAGAACGTGTCTTTATTTCCTAATAGCCTCCTATATTCTGCTGTTTGACTATGCTAGCATTTTTGTTTCTGACATTTTTTAATACAGTGGATTTGCACTAAATCTTCAACACAAGATGTTCGGATTGCAGCTGGCTTGGACGCTAACATTGCAGATTGTGGTTGCATCGTTCATCGTTCTTAGTTTTCCTCATTTTTATGCTGCAAGGGTGATCTTTTCTGGAAGCAGAGGCCTCTGTGAAGATGAGGCAAACAAGTTGAAGTGATACTTCAAACAGATCCTGTACCATTGTTGAAACAAGAGTTTCTTCTAGGAGGTAGCTTGCATCTTCTAATAGAACTGCTCCAGTTTTCTCCAGCAAGCTCAGCATGAGTTTTTTGTTTACCCTGTAATTCAGTGCTTTACCTCTTGGTGGGGATGGTGGGAAAACTTGTGCTTTTTCCAAGTTGTTAGTCACAGTTATGTATTCTCAAAATGTAGATGATTACTAAAGCTGATATCCTGGAAGGATGGGGATGTCGCTGGCACATGAGATCTGTGTATTCCTTATCTGTACCAAGGACCCTAAATGTTTCTTTTTCTTTTTTTTTTTCCTTAAAGAAATGAAAGTTTAGGACGTGATTTGCCAGATAACAAAGATGGGAGCAAATAGCAGCAGCATCAGTGAGCTTCCAGACAATGAGTACTTAAAGAAGTTATCAGGAGCAGAGCCCATCTCTGAGAATGACCCCTTCTGGAATCAGCTGCTGTCCTTCAGCTTCACTGCTCCCACAAACAGGTACAGTGATGGTGTTTGTTGGGTAACTAAACCTTGGTAACACAGCCATAAAAGTGACAAGTCTGATAGCAAATGAGTTGTTTTGCATTATTCCTGGCAATAAACTGGACTTCTGTTTCTGATTTTGAAATCGCTTACCACCACGTTGTCTTTTTTGGGTTCCTTTCTTCCTTGTAGCTGCAATTGCTATTAATTCCCTCTGGCTGCTAGAAAAAGTCAGCAGTAGAGTTTGTAATGCTTAAGAGGATGTCTGTATGTGTATATATTTGATTTTTTTGGAATTTTGTTTATTTTAGAGTGGCTTTTCCTGAGTAAGCCACTTTTTCTGCAGTTGTTGAAGAAGTTAATGCCAGTTTTATTGTCATTCTTCAATTTTGATCTGTTCACACAGAGCTTCCTGTCAAAATGAGCGCTAATCAGATGTTTTTTGGAAGGAGAAAAACTGACACAAAGTAATGAACACCATGAGCTCCTGAGAATTTAATACAAATTAGTGATTGAGTACAGTTTCTAGTGAGGTATGGCTCACATGTGGTGACATACTTCTGTGCAGTGTCTTGAATGCTGCTCACAGTGGCTTTTGAAAGACAACCACATTTATTTTCATAGCATCTAGGAAAGCTGGTCGATCATCTACCTGGCTTGTATTACTGTGCCTGTAAGCTGAAGTTCAGACTCTTTGGAGGGAAAATGGCTAAGGTGAAAACCTCTGTTTTTATAGTGGTTGAGGAAGATGAAGAATTTTGGCTTCTGCATGGAGAGAATAGCCAACAGTTAACAGCAGAAGAGTGAAGGATTGTAGAGCTTGAAAAGGGCAGTACCCATTTGGCAGTAGATGAGAGAACAGTGCTTTTTTCCTGTGTTCCCTCAGAAAGCAAGAATTCTGGTTGCAAGTGGACTGTAAACACAATGGAAAATACTGTAACTTATGTCCTACTGTGTTTGGTTTTTTAGTTATATATATCAAACTGAAGCAATTTATTATGATTGTTCCACTTCCCCTTTCTCTTACAAATTAAAGAATTATTTCACAGCTCGATTTGGAGCTTTTGATGTGTTTTTGATGTGCCTATTTCATGCTCTCAGATCCAGTGCAGAGTCGGCTTGTTTAAAAATAAAATTAAAAAAATACATATTAAAAAAAAAAAACAAAAAAACAACTTTATCCAAAAGCAGGTTGAAGGCTTAATTAGCTGAACACCAGATGGTGCTCTTGCCTGGGAGCCAGAAGGTATCTATTTTTAGAGGCCTCCTTTGTGCAGTGTAATTGAAAGGAAGCTGATATTTCCCATTAAGTTGCATCTACCTGAGAGGACGTTTTGACAAATGATGTCAAATGATGTTGGCTGCGCAGCATCCTCAGCCGTTGTCTAAATCAGATAACCTTGTCTGCAGGAGCAGAACAATAGAGGTCAGTGTTCATTTTAGAGATAGAAAGCTTGCGGAGTATCAGGTTAACTCTGTTTGTTTTAATGAGGCTTGAGTGGAGGTCATACGTTTGACAGCAGTGAGGTGCTGGGTTTTGGCAGTTACGGAAAGGAGCCAGTTTTCACTTGCCAAGACAGAATTTAATGGTTTTTGTCTGTCTTTGTGACTGATACTTTTTACACTAGGCTGTTGTAAGGTATGTTTGTAGTAGGTGATGGTTTGCAAGTGCTGTTGTGAGCCATACAAGTGCTGTGTTGTCTTCGTGGAGGTAGAGCAAATCACAGAATCACAGAATTCTCAAGGTTGGAAAAGACCTAGAAGATCATCTAGTCCAACCATTACCAATACTTCCCAGCTAAACCATATTCCTCAACACAACATCCAAACGTTTCTTGAACACATCCATGTTCGGTGACTCCACCACCTCCTTGGGCAGTGCATTCCAGTGCCTGACCACCCTTTCCGAGAGGTAATATTTCCTAATGTCCAGCCTGAATCTCCCCTGGCGCAGTTTGAAACCATTGCCTCTAGTTCTGTCACTAATTATACGAGAGAAGAGGCCGACCCCCAGCTCACTACAGCCTCCCTTCAGGAAGTTATAGAGAGCAATGAGGTCTCCCCTGAGCCTCCTCTTTTCCAGGCTGAAGACCTTATTTCCTCATCTTTTTGCAGAGTTAAGACTGACAGAATCCACGAGTAGAACAGGACCATGTTCTCTGGATGCTTCTTCGGAAGTTAGTTTGTTCTATGTATGGCAGTGCTGTAGGGAAAGAGGAAGAGGAAAAACAGAAAACGAGAAGGCAGTAGGGAAATTAATCCTTTTATTGGACCTAATGCTTCTCGGGTGTGTTGTAGCACTGCACAATTTTGGCATTTGTTAGTAAGCATCAAAAGCTCCAAATCGACCTGTGAAATAGTCCTTCACTTTGTAAAAGAAAGGGGCAGCGGAACAATCAAAATAAATTGCTTCAGTTTGATATATATAACTAAAAAACCAAACACAGTAGGACATAAGTTACAGTATTTTCCATTGTGTTTACAGTCCACTTGCAACCAGAATTCTTGCTTTCTGAGGGAACACAGGAAAAAAGCGCTGTTCTCTCATCTGCTGCCAAATGGGTACTGCCCTTTTCAAGCTCTACAACCCTTCACTCTTCTGCTGTTAACTTGAAAGTGTGCATCAGACCTTCAGGTGGCATTTATAGAATAATTCAGTTTTTGAGGGATTTATCTTCCTCAGTAGGGAAGAAAAGATGTAATGACCTGCAGTACGTGTTTAGATGGGTTTGTCGTGGCAGATTGTATGCAAAATGTTCTTACTGCTTGCTGTGCTGGGGTGTTTTAAAGCAGTAACCACTGCCAATGTAAAAGCTGTGTTTTTAGGGTAAGAATCATTTAGAATGGAAAAATCCTTCAGGGTCATCAGGTCCAGCCTGACCTGCAGAATCCCATCATTAATCCATGTATTTCTTCCAAAGGTGCCTTGATGCCTTTAAGATATAGCTAGTTGAAACTACTTTCTTTAAAGACTTCTGTGCAGTCAGGAAGCAAATTTCACCTTTAATGACAGTTTTGTTGAAGTCTGGGAGTATTCCCTCAACTTGAGAGAGCAAATTCTTTGCTTTAAAGAAGGACTTTGAAAATGCTGGCCAACAGATCACAGAAGAAGAGGGCATTCCTGTGAAGCCTTGAACTTTTTCCTCAAGTGTGAGGGAAGTAATCCTGCACCTCACATTCGTCTGAATCTGTGTCATTCCCTCTCTTTTCTGAAAAGCTGTTCCCTTCACGTACTGCATGGGATCCTCCTGTGGTTACTTCATTGCAGTTAAGTATAATGTGTTCAAAAGGATCGATTTAAAGATTTAAAAACATCGTTTTAGGTGTTTTTGTCCCAAACAGTGATCTTTAGAGCATCTAACAAAGCAGTTCCTTTCTTTGGATGTGTTTTTTTCAGAGGGAGTAAGTACTTGCTTGAGCCGCAGTCCATTCATGTTCTTGCTGAAAAAGTTGAATGCTACCAGTGCTGCTGTATGGATTGGTGGAAGGAGGGATGTTTTAGTTTTAGCCTTCCAGTTCTATGTTTATTCATTGAACGAATGTCATCTCCACTTCTCTCTTTGTGGATCAGTCCTTGGAGGTGTAATAGTTACAGCATTAATTCTATTGGATTTCAGAACACTTCTTTCCCTCTGTGCGTGTGTTGGGGTTGTGTTCTTCTGCAGTATGCTCTCACTGGGTGCTTCTGTTCCTTGAGTTGGGTGGATGTTGTTGCCTAGTAATCGGGATGGCGAAGTTCAGATCTGTGTTCTTGTGTGAAGGAGAAGGAATGGGTTGGTTTTTCTAGGTGTTAAAGCTCATTTTTGTTTTGGTAGCAAAAAGATTGGCTCAGATATTGAAGGCGTTGCTGAAATTCGGAAGGTCTTGCCTGGTTATTGATTCTGACAGTTCTTTGAAATTTGAGTATCGTGTGCTTGAATAACTTAAGGGAAGGGGAAAAAAAAACTTGTGTAAAAATTGATACCTTAAGTATTAGGGGAAAAAATGAACTGTAATTAGGATTAATGTGTACACTTAAGGTTTAAATTCTGAAGCAGTTGCAATAACCACTCAGCCTGTATTCGAGAAGTACCGAGCTTCTTTGGATAGCAGGAGGTGGATGGTTTTTGTTGGGTTATAGTTATTTAGTATCTGAGAGCTCTCCAGTGGGTTGGTGTCCAGGGTAATGCTCACCATGCTTGTAATTGCTCAGAAGGAGTACATCCTAGTGACAGCCGCCAGATGGACAAATTTAGATGCTTAAAATAGATATATCTTTGTCTCACCCAGGCCTAGCAAATAACGTTGTCAGAAGCTGTTGACAAGGCATTCTGGTTTTGTACCATTTGCTTTTAATTACTCTGCATGTTTTTAGTACTGAAACAAGAGACCACCTTTGAGACTGATTTTAATGTTTTAAAGCACATATCTAAGTATGTTTTCTCTTTCTGAGACTTATGTTTGACAGCAATTTTTAAAAGAGGAAAAAGGCCAGCATTTTGTTGTAATGAAGCCAATCTTCGTAATGTGAAAATGCCTTAAGATGCTCAGCTGTAGGTGCAGAGCTGCATTGCTGCCAGCTCATTGCACAGGAAGTTACTCTGATCCATAGGGTAGTTGCAGGCATATCAAAATGTTTGTTTCTATCTTGAAGTCTCTCCTACTGAAAACCTTTGAAATAATTCTATCAGTTGCTGTTCCTACCAATATCCTTATCTTTTTGTCTTCTGTCTCAGCTGTTTTTCTATTAATCAGGTTACTCATTGGGAAATGTAATCCTAATGCTTAGGAAGCAACAGCAATTTTGATAATTTAATTATGACTGTATTAAGTTTTGCAGTATTACTATATTACACCTTTCCAAGGGAAAGATACTTCTCTGGTGAAAAGCACTGTAATTAAAAGCTTGTAAAGAGAGCTGAAGAATTTTTTTTATTGTTTCAGGTTGATGATTTACAATAAATGTTTCTCATACTGAAACATACTTCTGCTTGGAAATATTTCCTTTTTTACATTTAATGACATATCAGCTGTATGTTTTCTCCCATGAGTCCTACTCCAGCTTAAAAGTAACGGTATTGAGAATGATGTTGGGTGCTGTAGGCTCGCTCAGGTTTTGAGATTGTCCAGGCTATTATTGATTTCAGCTGCAAATTAATGAAAAGAAACATTAACAGGTAATTATATAAAAATTTGGATACGGAAGATGTCTTGGCAAGAATTGAGGAACATGAGTCATTAAGTCATTACTATAATAGCTGGGAATGAAAGATGGGAAAGAGGAGAGCTGAAGGAGTAGTGTTACAGAGCTGCTGAGGGCAGAAGGGAGCTCTAGAGCTTGCCTTACCCTATGCCATGCTGAAAGCAGGTCAGCCAGAACAGGGTGCCCAGGGCTGTGCCCTGTTGGGCTTTAAGCATCTCCAAAGATGAAGCCTTCACAAACTGAAAGCAAGCTGTTCTGGTAATTGATTGTCCTCAGAATGAAATGGTTGTTTTTTATGTTTCAGTAGAATTGTGTGTATTTCAATACAGCCTACTTAGAACACATAGAAGTATTTTTGCTCGAAAGTGTATTTAATTTTAGTGTTTGACTGCATTTGTGGGGATGGTTTCTTACATGCTCAGTGTTTGCATCCTAAGGTAGGATGGAGGAAAATTGTTTTTTTTTTCTCCAAGGAGCTGTCCAGCTTTGGCCACTCTTGGAAATCATGTCTGCCTAGATGAGCTACAGATCTAATCCAGGGATCCTGGGGAAGCTATTGAGGTCTTTTGGGAACATGAGAATTGACCTGACCAAATATATAAAGTTCTGTCATGGTCTCTGAATTGTGGGTGAATGGGAGAGAAGAGTCAGCTAGAGCACTTACAGAGAAGTCTTCCTACTGCCTTTAAGTTACTCTTTTTAATGCCTTGTCTTATGGAGATCATGTGGACTGATACGTGATTATTGTATATTACTGTAATTACAAGCTGAGAATATGCAAAAATGTAGGACAATGTCTGGGTGCAAGAATCAGTGGGCTACATATTGCTTCACTTCAGTGTATTTCAGTGGTATTTGTCAATTTGAAAGCATCAAACTTGCTGTGTAGCTAATGCCTAATTTCAGTGACATCAAACCAAGCATGGCAGCATCAAAGCCACAGAGGCTTTGTAACTTGTAACAAATGGTTCAGTGACGTCTCATTGATAATTAGTTTTTGAGCATCAGTTTCCTGTTTTAGTAGTTGTTGTACTTCAAATGCACATTGTACTGCTCAGTATCTGTGTAAACTAGCTGATGTGCTGTTAAAATGAAGCACTCTATAGCAATGTTTTACTGTTTCGTAATGAATTTTCAAGTAATGGAACTTGAATTGCACCATTTTTTCCCTTCCCCACAGTGCTGACTTAAAACTTTTGGAAGAAGCAACCATCTCAGTCTGCAAATCTTTAGGTGAGAAACTGACATCTTGTTTCCATCTGGTTGAGCAAAAACGTTAGGAGCATAGATGTACACATTCACATCTTTTGTATATGTAACTCTGTATGTGTTCTACTGGTAAGATTAGAATAGTGTCAAGTGTGTTGATGTATTCCAAGCCTTTAGAAAGCTAGCTTTTCTTTTGTAAAACAGGAAATGATTGAAAGGGTTAAAACAAATAACTCCATCCTTGCTACCTCTTTTTCCTCCTGCCCTGGAAGATAATCAGTGAGGGAGAAGAATTAATCAGGGGTGAAAGGAAGGAATGATACAAATGTGGTCAGTGATATTACAAAGAGGCTGCAAGTAGTGGAAAACTGCTCAGCTTCCGGACAGAAAGCTCTATGCAAGCCTTGGAAAGGGAGCCATAAAAGCTTCACACTGGAATATTTTTCATTTGGAACAAAGGTTATTTTAGAGAACAATCATGGAGTAGTAAAGCATGTGGTGGAAAATCTTTAAAAATAAAGTAATCGCTGTTTAGGAAAACAAGTATCATACTTTCTACAGAAATATGTAAGGCATTGACATTTGTTTTCATTCTACATACAGTTTGAACTAAATTGTCTCAACTTGCAAATGCTATTTAATTGTGTCTTTGCAATTCCTCATCTAGTTGAGAAGAATCCTCGAACAGGAAACCTTGGGTCGTTGATTAAAGTCTTTCTTTCTAGAACCAAAGAATTAAAAATATCAGCAGAATGTCAAAAGTAAGTATTGGGGAAAAAAGGTGGGTGCACCTTTTCACACTTAAACTTTCAATTTTTTTCTAGCTTTGGAGTTACGCTCTACCAGTTAACATAGTTACTGAACAAGGGTAAACTTGCCTTAAGTCATTGTTTGAGATTAGGAAAGTGTCTAACACTTTATCAAGCACAGAGTATGAAGTATAACTGATAAATGTTTTATCTGAACAAAAGAATGCTTGTCCTCCCTAGATAAGCATATCTGTATGTGAAAATGATGTGACTTCAGGCTAATTTCTGCCTTCCCAATTGTGCATTCCTGGGGGTTTGTCCTAATTTTCTCTGTGTGGACCCCACATATGCAGTAAGCATGCTGTGTTACAGGGCTGGGAGTTGAGAATCCCAAGCCCTTTGAGGTGGTTTTGTGTAGGGGGCTGATTATTGCATGGTAGGAAACTTAATGATAGGTGTAAGGGTTCAGATAAGAGAATATTTATTTTTCAGAGACATTTAATCTTGTTATTGATTTTGAGATATTTAAAAGTCACCTGACTTTTTAGGTAAATCTTCATTTATGAAGATCCTCAGAAATTATTTTCAGATTTGATTGGGTTTGAGCAGAAACATCTATATGTGGATACTGCTTTCAAGCTATATTATGCAACTGCTGTACAGCAGCAGGAAAGAACAAGGTGTTATGAATACAGCATCATACAGCTCTTCCAGGAAGCTTTCTGCAATTGTTCCCCCTTAACATTTGATAAATATTTGACTCCCATCACAGAGAGAAATAAGATGTTAAGATGTTCTTTTTAATGCCTCCTTGCTGCCAGAACTGCCCTGCTTCTGGAAAAAGATGCAGCTCCTTTCTGGATGGCTTTTGCTTATTTAATCCATAAATGCATCAACACAGCTTGATGTTGTGCTGTTGTATGGACTTCCCAGTGCTTGCTTGTTGTGACTCAAGGAAATGTAATGAACCTGTAGCCTCCCTGCATTCAGAAAGAATCTCACTTAATGCTTTAGAGCACTTCAGCTTTTCCTTGCTTCAGCCCTAGGAGCTCTTTTGTTAATGTCACGTATCTTGTGATCATTGCTTTTAATGCATGTTTTCAAACTGTGTTACTGATTCATGTTTCTGCTTCCTTTCCAGTCACCTCTTTATTTGGCAGGCTCACAATGCATTATTTATTATCTGCTGTTTGTTGAAAGTGTTCATCAGTCGAATGTCAGAAGAGGAACTGCAACTTCATTTTACGTATGAGGATAAGACACCTGGCTCATATGGTAGGTGTCTGCTACTGAAATGGGGTAATACTGATGCTAGATGTGTGTCGTACCCTCCAGGACACCCTGTGAGATTGAAAGTATGTAGGCAGTAGTAAAACTAGGTTTCTTCTTTCAAATCTGAAATAATTAGGTGTAAATTATCTTCCTTTTTATCTAGCATATGAAGGAGTATATCTTTTAAGTGTGCTGAGAGCTTTTAGTGACTGGTTTACTGTTGTCTTCTGCTAGAATTAGGCCTCTTCTTGAGCTGTGTTCACATTGTTAGGACACCCAGGATGGCCTCTAAGCCAGTGCAAGGAACAAATGAGAATGGAATGTAGGTTTCCTACCGTTACTGTAAGACTGATTCTGGAGGAGTTGTTTAGGAGACTGGATTCCTTGTATTTGTGGAGATTGGAGGATGTTACTTTTCTTACTTCAACAGTTCACCACCTTCAGTAACATCAGGGGATTAATGCCATTTTTACTCCTTCACTGGGACTTAGAAGTTGCCTTCCCTTTGTGGTTCTGTGAGTTGATTGCTGCCTGTGACCCTGCACACGCGCTTCACTCCTCTGTTCTCTCATCTGCAGGAAGTGCTATGGAGGAAAGAGATACAGATCATATTGCTTGGTTCTCTTTCTTCTGATGATGGAGGAAGAGGAGAAGTATTCCTCGTAGAACACCATTTGAACATAAGATCCATTGTTGTTCTTATGCCTTGGGAGTTGTGTAGCCATACTTCAGGAGGAGGGTATTGTAAAAATAAACATACTCTTTGGCTTACCGTCTCACATTCCGTAAGTCAGCAACAGCTAGGGAATGGAATTACTGTGATTTTTAGCAATATTGACAATTGCAATGATTTTTTTTTTGATCCCTTGAAAAGGCAGAAACTAAAATTTAGCTGGTGGACAATAACTTCTACCAAAGTACTGAAAAAGTGAGTTTAAACAGAACGTCTTAAAGGGAAATAGTCCTCCCCAGGAAAAAAAAAAAGTGTAAAACAAGAAAGATGGCAGCAAAGGAATGGCTTTGTTGTATAAGCACTCTTGCTGTCATCTGTTTGAAAAACAAACTGAAGTAACTAACCAGGAAAGTCTTTTCTGAGCATGAATGTGTTCGGTATTCTGTTGACAGCAAAAAAAAAACCCACATGTTGTCTGCTACAAAGCTTTGTGTCGCACTGTGTCAAGGCACCTTTGCAGAATACATGGTGGATAATGCTAGGAAGACAATGTTGATCTCTTTAGCTTTGTTTTAAGATACTGTTGACTTTGTAGTTGCATATTTATTGCATAAAGCCCAAAATGGCTTGGCCAAAAAGGATTGGCATCAGGATGCTGATACTGTGCAAGTGAATTTCAAAAGAGTAACCAAAAATATCTGAATGTGGACTTCCCTTATCTGTCAGTCCAGCAAGGAGGGACACCACTCGGAATGCCTGACAGCTGCTTGCTCACTAAATAGTGAAAACTGCTCATGAAAATCTGTTTTAACTCCTTGGCGCCTGCCATTGCTCTGGGGAAATCAACTTCTGATGCCAAGAGATTAAGTGCTGCATGTTGAAATGGTTTAATGTATTTAAACCGAGGTGAGTAATCTCCAAGAATGAGGTCAGCTAACTGGTGCAGCAGCAAGTAGTGCCTGCTCTTTGCACTGTGTCGTTGCAGACTGTTTGAGGGTTTAGACCTGTTTACTGGAAAAAAAGCCTACCTAGCTCTTGCTGCAGTGTAGCACAGGAAAACAGTTGGAAACGCTGACAACTTTTGTTAGCCTGGGCATCAGCAATCTTTATTCCTCATGCTGGGAGTTCCTTGTGGTGCAGTGTTTAAAAAGAAAAAAAACAAAGTGATTTGCCACTGGGATAGATCCATGTTTATCCTATCTTTAGTAGCACTCGACTGTAATTCTCAGTTATGTTTACTTGTGGTAATTTTGTACACTTTGATGGCAAATGTGCTTAGCAGTTATCTTGGAGCTGAATGCTAGCTGGATGTTCTTGATTAGGAAGAGGATTGTGTGTGGTCTGCTGGCTAAGGAAGGAGACTGAAGGCAGGAAACCAGTTCTCTGTCCCTGCTCAGCTGTGGGCTGAGGCCAGTACTGCTCCTGAGCAGTGTTTCCAGTTGGAATACCTTCTTGAAGGTACTGGGCTTTATAGCATGTTGTGTTCACATAGCCAGCATTTCTTTTTCCTAACAAATCCTTCACATAGTGTTTTTAAGGATATACTGTGCGGTCTTTATACTTAGCAGTGTGAAAAGTGAAGTATAATTTGCAGAGCATAATGGAATGCTTTTGTGTTAGGGTTCGTTAAAGTAAACAGAAACAAGTTTCTTTTATTTTCATGATTAAGTGTAGCTTTCTACAGTATGTATTTTATTCTTTACATAACAATTTGTTCTGAAGCTTATACAGATTTATTTATACAGATTTATTAATACTTTCTGTTTGTATTCATCAGTGTTTCTTGTGGGAAAGCATAACATTGCAGCTTAAAGCTCTGGAGTTGTTTTGTTTCCCTGTTTAAACTATCAGCATCATGTTCTTTTTCCTTTTAGCTTGTGAATCCTTCCTTCTATCGTATTCTGTGAGATTAAGCAGGGAACCTGTTAGCTCAGAGTGCCTAACCGCATTGTCAGCTCGCTCAGTTTGCTCACTGTGCAGTCACAGCATCAGCACCTGCAGTGTGTTTGGTATTTCAGGCAGAACTTTATATGACAGTAATGGTCTGTGGAAATATCCTTGCCATGGACTTGTGAGAAATGCGTTCTATTCTGACATAATTACTGTTCTTTAGGTGGTGGTTTACCTGGCTTTTACCATGCTGACCTGGAAGAATCACCTCCCAGCTTTCACAGTTTGTTGCTTTCAATCTCTCTAAATGTTCAGTTTATGCTTTTTCCTGCTAGACTGTATTTAAGTTCGGAAGAAAGCTCTGTAATGTTATTTCACATCAGAAGATGTGATTACTGGGGTTTTTCCCCTTGCAGAAAGGTTAAGTACAAGGGTACATTGCAGCCTACCTTTATAATGTTCTGATGAACAAGTGGCGTAGGGCTGAGTCTCTGCTGCAAGAGGGTTTACCGAATTCCTTCCAGAATACTCAACTGTTCATAGAAGTTCTCACCCACTGGCAGTTTTCTGGTGGTTCCTTATGCCAGGAGGAAGTACACCCTTTGTCTTCACCCATAACTGGGAACTTGGAGGCAGCTCTGGAGAGTATTGCACAACTTCAGTTGTAGGAAAATCCTCACTGACGCTTAAACCACGTCCTTGAAGTTTCATCTGAAAATTACTGGTATCGGTCAGTGCTAAATTAGACTTGGCACGTGCTGAAGCTGGAGTAAGTCTTCAGATCGTTTAGCTTTTGGTAAGGCTTCTTTGCCTGTATCCATTAATTTCTCTGGGTTTCTCAACTGTGTTGTGATTGAGAAGTATGGGAGAGATTGGCGTGTGCTAAGTATTGTATTCTAAAGAAAACTGTTGATTCATTTAGCCTATTCCTTGACTTGTAATAAACTTTATTCATTCTCAGTGTAGAAATTTTTAGCTTAAAGTTACCAAAGACTATATTTGGTACATTATAACAAATGCAAAAGAATCCCAAAGTGCCTAATGACTTGGAAAAAAAGTAGCTGAAAATGTACAGTTTGTTTGAGATCATATCTGGGCTTTGACACGCAGTAGTCTTGTTTTTTCCTGGCAGACAGCTGTGGGCAGAGGGGCAAGGAGAAGATGGGGAGGGGAAATAAACAACCATATATTCACCAGAACCCCTGCAGACTTGCATGAGCTTTCAGTTATTGTGTACAGGAAAAGAAGGGTAGCATTACTTCATGTGTTCATTGTTAGCAGTGCTGAGGGAAAGTTGGGAACCCTTGGGAGCTGAAGATCCAACCACAATATCCAAAGAAGCTTCGAGTCTGTGGGTTGTACAGTTAACTGCATGTATGAGGCTTTAAGTACTGTTGCACAAGTAATTTGATTTATTGCTTTAGTGGTGTCCAGGTTCTATCTAATCTATAGGAGCAATAGGACAGCAAAGCAGGTGGCATCTAAGCTGAAGTTACACCTTGCTGTGTCAGTGTGTTACTCATGTTGGGCACATCCTGCTGCTGTAGCTCAGATTGGGCAACGTAGCATGTTGGTATTTGAGAAGCAATGCTGTTTTATTACCTAAGTGAGATCCCATATCATGGCTCTAACCTTGTCTGATCAGATTCACCCCTCACTTACTCTCCCCAAGGCTTTCCATGGATTCAAGTATGTGATCTATGAACGTGAATAAGTGTTGTGTGTATTGTCTTTATCCTGCTGTTGAAAAAGATACTGTTAATGAAAACATGGAGTGTTCCATGTTTATGGCTTGCTCTCACGTTATAGATTTGGCATGCATCCGTGTCATTGTTTGGAAAGACAAGAATTAAACAAGAATGCCCGTGCCCCAATGGGGGAAAGGATACGTTAATTATTCTGGTTGAATGACATTGATTACAGCAATTAAGGTTTGTAGGAAAAAAAGTTTGAGAACGGAGCAGGAAAGGAAAGGCAAGCATCTTCCATCCTGTGCCAATCCTGTGTTTCTTGCACTAGTTTGAACATAAAGTATGGGGGAAAGCCCTCTTTAATATTCAAATAACATTGCTCACTCTTCAAACAAGTTGTATAATAGATGATGGTGGAAACAATATTCTCAAAATGCACTGTTGTTACTTTTTGTCCTCCTTCTTCTTGCTTTCCTCAACCATTACGAGAAAAAAAAAAACCAACCAAACACAATAGGACCCTTTCGATGTTGTGGAGCAGTCTTCTTTATCAGCATTTTATAGATTCAAAAAGCTTTTCAAAAGTGACACCTTCACGTGCCTTTAGCACACATTATTTGGGCTTCATTGCTGGCAGTGATTTCTGTCTGATGTTAAATGCTCCTAGCAGTTCTTGTTTTCAGCTAGCAGGAGCTAAGCTGTGTTGCTCTTGGGAGATTCTATATGAAGGAAACCGTGTTTCTGTGATACAAGAACTCACCTCATTTGGAATGTGCAGTTCACTGGGTGACAATTGTTAATATGTTTTTAATAACCTGATTGCGGAAAGAAATAATTTTGCTTTATTGTCAGTGTTCCCTTTGATATGTTTGTTGAAATCGAGTTTTGGAATTACAGATTTTACAGTTTGGGTTAAGCGAATGACACTGTCATAACCTGGCTGTAGTGCTGTGTTTATTGCATGACCTACTTATTTGAAAGCACAAAATGAACAAGAATTCTGTGTTCATTGTGCTGCAGTGCTGCAATGCCTATTTGGCAGCGCAGAGGAAAAGGCTTCACTTGCTCTTAGGCATTCAACACTGTAAAAACATTTTGCTTTGAAAGATTTCTTTTTAAAGTATTGTTCAGTGCATATTAGACAAATGTAACTTTTCTGCCTCTGCTTATTCTTCACTTGCTGTTAAAAAAAAAAAGAGAGAAAATGAGCAATGCAGGGGATTTTGAGAGGAGATTTGAACTGTGGGCTAGTTGAAGTCCTTGATTATCAGTCAGTCAGACTATCTGCAAGAGCACAATTAAATATGAGCTTAGGTAAGCAGTAAAAACTTCCAATTGTTAGTAGCTATTTGTTTTGCATGTAAAAATTCTAGCATCGCTGGTGATAATCCAGCCCTACAGAGAAGGACCTGGGGGTCCTGATGAATGAAAAGCTTAACATGAGCCAGCAGTGTGCTCTTGCAGCTCAGAAAGCAAATGGGATCCTGGGCTCCATCAGCAGAGGGGTGGCCAGCAGGGACAGGGAGGTGGTTGTCCCCCTCTACTCTGCTGTTGTGAGGCCCCACCTGCAGTGCTGAGTCCAAGTGTGGTGCCCCCAGTACAAAAAAAGACAGGGAGCTGTTGGAGAGGGTCCAGAGGAAAGCCAAGAAGATGATCAAAGAACTGGAGCTCCTCCCCTACGAAGACAGGCTGAGGGAGCTGGGCTTGTTCAGCCTGGAGAAAAGAAGGCTGCAGGGTGACCTCACTGCAGCATTTCAGTACCTAAAGGGAGCCTACAGACAGGAGGGGAATCAACTCTTTGAAAGGGTGGATAACTGCAGGGTGAGGGGAAATGGTTTGAAGCTGAGGGAGGGCAGATTGAGGTTGGCTGTCAGGGGGAAGTTCTTTACAGAGAGAGTGGTGAGGTGCTGGAACAGCTGCCCAGAGAGGCAGTGGATGCCCCGTCCATCCCTGCAGGTGTTCAAGGCCAGGTTGGATGGGGCCCTGGGCAGCCTGGGCTGGTATGAAATGTGGAGGTTGGTGGCCCTGCACGTGGCAGGGGGTTGAAGATTGATGATCCTTGAGGTCCCTTCCAACTCTGGCCATTCTGTGATTCTGTGAATCCCAATGCTTTTCATTTTATGTAAAAATGCTGTAGTATTATATCTAACATTTCTTCTAGTGTTTGTCCCTGAATTAGAAATGTTCATCATCTGAACCTATGTTTAAATCTGTTTAAATCTAGGTTGTTGGGTTGTTTGTGGGTTTTTTTGTTTTTTTTTTCCTCTTTGTTATCTGAAAATCCAGAAAACCTTTGCTATGATTCCTTTTCAGGAACAGAATGTGAAGACCTCATAGAAGAGTTGCTGTGCTGCCTCATCCAGCTCATTGTTGAAATTCCCCTCTTGTAAGTTGGCTCTGTTTTCTTTAACCTCCCTCACTAAGCTGAACATTCGAGAGAATATAAACATGCAGTGATGAGATCGTAGCACTGAATGCTTAGATTTGAATGCTGCATGTGGTGATGAAGTACTGATGATAACCCGCAGCCCTGAATTTGGAAGAAAGATGTGGTCAGCATTGTGCACCCAGCTCAAACCATCAGGAGAAGTTATTATCCTTATTAGAAGTTATTATCTTTATAAAGAAGAACCAAAGATAATTCTCATCCTATACTTGATGCAGCAGGAAATGTGGCCACTGAGGACAAGAAGAAGGCTGAGGTCCTCAATGCTTTCTTTATATCTGCCTTTAATAGCCAGACCAGTTATCCTCTGGGCGTTTTATGCCCTGATCTGGAAGTCTGGAATGCTACTCAGAATATACCCCCAGTGATTCAGGTGGAAACGGTCAGAGAGCTCCTCCTCCACATGGACTGTCACACGTCCATGGGACAGGATAGGCTACACCCTTGGGTGCTGAGGGAGCTGGTGGGGGGTTATTGCTGAGCTGCTCTCAGCCATCTATCAGCACTTCTGGTTAACTGGAGAGGTCCCAGAGGATTGGAGGCTTGCTGATGTGACTCCCATCTTCAGGGAGGGCTGTAAGGAGGATCTGGGGAACTCCAGGCCTGTCAGCCTGACCTCGGTACTGGGGAAAGTAATGGAGCAAATCATCTTGGGTGAGATCATGCAGCATGTGTGTGGCATCCAGGGGATCAGGCCCAGCCAGCAGTTCATGAAACCCAGCCGAGTTCATGAAAGGCAGGTCGTGCTTGACCAACCTCATCTCCTTCTACGACTGGGTGACCAGACTGGTAGATGAGGGACAAGCTGTTGATGTAGTCTACCTAGACTTCAGCAAAGCCTTTGGCACGGTCTCTCACAGGCTTCTTCTGGGGAAACTGGCTGCCTGTGGCCTGGACAGTACACACTCCTTTGGGTAAGGAAGTGGCTGGAGGGCTGTGCCCATTGGGTGGTGGTTAATGGAGTGAAGTCCAACTGGCAGCCTGTTTCAAGTGGTATCCCTCAGGGGTTGGTACTGGGGCCCATCTTGTTTAATGTCTTTATTGATGACCTAGATGAGGGGATTGAGTGTACCCTCAGTAAGTTTGCAGATGACACCAAATTGGGTGGTGGTGTGGATCTGCCTGAGGGTAGGGAGGCCCTTCAGAGGGATCTAGATAAGCTGGATCGCTGGGCTGGGGTGAGTGGGATGAGATTCAACAAGGCCAAGGGCCAGGTCCTGCACTTTGGTCACAACAACCCCATGCAGCGTTACAGGCTTGGGGATGAGTGGCTGGATGACTGTGGAGAGGAAAGGGACCTGGGGGTGTTGGTTGATGCTCAGCTGAACATGAGCCAGCAGCGTGCCCAGGTGGCCAAGAGGGCCAACGGCATCCTGGCCTGCATTAGAAATGCTGTGGCCAGCAGGACCAGGGAGGTGATTGTCCCTCTGTATTCAGCTCTGGTGAGGCTGCACCTTGAGTACAGTGTTCGGTTTTGGGCCCCTCACTACAAGAAAGACATTGAGGCCCTGGAATGAGTCCAGAGAAGGGCAGTGAAACTGGTGAGGGGCCTGGAGCACAGGTCCTATGAGGAGCGGCTGAGGGAGCTGGGATTGTTCAGTCTGGAGAAGAGGAGGCTCAGGGGAGACCTCATGGCACTCTGGAACTACCTGAAGGGAGGCTGTGATGAGGAGGGGGTTGGCCTCTTCTCCCGGGCAGCAAAAAGGACCTGGGGAAATGGACGCAGGTTGTACCAGAGGAGGTTTGGGTTGGACTTAAGGAAGAACTTTTTCTCCCAGCGAGCGGTCAGGCACTGCAATGGCTGCACAGGGAGGTGGTGGAGTCGCCGTCCCTGGTGGTGCTCAAGAGGCGTCTGGATGAGGAGCTGCGAGATCTGGTTTGGTGCTTGTGGTAGCAGGGGTGATGTGGAGATGGTTGGACTGGATGATCCTGCAGGTCGTTTCCAACCTTGCCATTCTATCATTCTGTTTTCTTCACTTGAGATACGATGATTCCACATTCCATGGCTATATGTGCCACAAAACATAACTAGTTTTCTTTTTACAATTGATAGTTTTAAATGAGGGTAAACTTTCTTTGTTCTTTAGGAATAAAAATGTTTTTCCACCTCTGCCTAGATTAACTTTGACTTTTTTCTAGTATGAACTTCAGCAGAGGTCGTGTCAGCAATTGCTTTTGCATTTAAATTGCATTTTAGTCTGTGCCTAAAGCGTGTTGCTTCAATTAAAGCATCACAGCTTTGAAAGAGTTCCTGAGTATTGAGTACAGCGTGGTATGTAACTCTGATTTATTTTGTACTTTGTATTGCTTCTTGGTTGGGAAGCAGACCAAGATGCAATAGTTGAAACATTGCTCTCCGTAAGTACAATCACCTCAGCATTGTGTGGGGTTTGGGTAGTACTGTGTAACGAATTAGCGATGTAATTTAGTGCTGTTCTGCAAAGTTGGCAGGTGCTTCCTGGAGCAGATGCACTTTTTGAGTGGAGCAGATTAGAGGGGAGTACAGAGGAGTGAAAGCATTGAGATAAGTGGTGAATTCATATGTCTGGCAGGATTTTTTGAATTGAAGTCCCATTATTTGTATGGAATCCTATGTCATGTTCTGTCCTTCTGGCAGGAAGAGTTTTAAAGGCATACATGTTTTTAACCCTTTTCAACAGGTTAACCTGTCAGCCTCTGTATTTCTGTGTGAATTTGGATGCTGGGAACAGAAGTATCTGTAGAAAGCACTCAGCTCTTGTCAGTACTCCATACACTGATGATTTAATTAAAAAAGTTATCAAGCTCGTTTAAAATGTTTCTAATACATCTGATTATTGAACATTATTTACTTCCTGGAAGAGGTGGATGTGGATATGCCTGTTTCATTTTTTGACAGATCAGCTTTCTTGCTCTATTTTTCCACAAATGGCGTGCTGCTGAACTGTTAGCTTGAACAACAGTGAGAAGGATGCTCTAAGGCTTACGAAAATGTCAATTGTTCCCATGTTTACTTGTATAAAAATGTTTAATTTTGTACTACTGCTTTAACACACTATTTTTTTTTGCATGTCATGGAAGGGGAGGTAGTGTAGGGAAAAGCAGTAGAGGAAAATGTGGCTTCTGAAGTACACAGTCACACAATGGTCCTTGGAAGAGTTTTCCTGTAGCTTGCTGGCCTTCGTGGTATCTGCATTGCAGGGCAAAAGACTTAGGGCCACAGCTTGTTGCAGGAAGAGTGAAAAGAACTCTGTTCTTCATAAAGATATTGTAATGATGAATACAAATAATGAAAAATGACATTTGCTTAAGGTCTTATTTATTTATTTATTTATTTTAGAGAGTTGATCAAAGTTATTGCACTAGCGTGATTATTTTTTCATTTCCTTTCTCCTGGATCAGATTTATACTATCATTTTCTCATTACTTCGTATCAGGGAAGTAGTTATCTTCTTTCTATAGCTGGAACAAATCAAGGAAACTTCAGAATTAGCAGGTGATTTGGGGGGTGGAATAGGTTGAGTGGACTGCGTGAAGTACTCAAGGGTAATGATTTGTGAAGTGGGACTTAAGTCCCTTGCTGGAGGATAGGCTGCTTGCAGTGGCACGTACTGTTAAAGTCTGCGTGCTCAACCTGTGTTTACAGCGTAATTCATAATAGCAGATTTTTTTAGAAATATTCAGTGGTCTTAACAGAGGATTATCACAATTACCGTACATTTGGGTGCGGTAGATGCACCTTCACGAAGGAGTACTGGAGGCATCTGCTGTCTGAATGCACATCTTCTCCAGATCCCGCTTTTAATGTTTTTTTTTTCTCCTTCAATAAAACACTAGAATTAATTTTAGTGTGTTTGACACTGTCCCCACGTCCAAAACACAGGAGCAGAGGCACGTGTACAGCAGTCCTGGAAACCTCACTTTTGAAATTGTTCTGTGTGCCTTTTGGTGGAAGAAGTCAGTGCACTTAGAGCAATAGAATCATTAAGGCTGGAGAAGACTTCTGAGATCCCCAGCCCCCACCCCACCATGTCCACTGGCCATGTCTCCCAAGTGCTACATCTCCACGGTTCAGGAACACCTCCAGGGACTGGGACTCCCCACCCTCCCAGTGCAGCCTGTGTCACTGCTCTGAAAATAAATTGTTTCTAATATCCAGCCTGTATATAACTGAAGGAAATATTTGGAAAATTACTGAAGGAAAAAAAAAAGTGCTGATTTTTGCTGGGCAGGGCTCCAGAGTTGTATAGCGAAGCATATCGAGGAGTGTTAACATGGAATGGAAGAAGCTGTTTTTCAACGTTGGCTTTATTTAGAGAGGTAAATATCCTTCCTTGCAGCTGCACTCAGTGCAGCTAATGCAAATTGTATCAGAGACCATGGGGCTTTGCATCGCTGTGGCCCAGTATCTGAGAATTATGGAGAGGATCTTGAACAATCCTCATGAAAAATAGGCTCTGCTGCGTTGTCCAAAATGCCAGCAGGGAAGGTTTTGTGTATCAGCATTTAAATGTAAGAAATTTTATGGAAATGACAGTTATTGCATTTCATGAATTAGACTTGTGCAGTCTCTTCTTACACGTGTGTTACAATACATTGATGGTTGGTTTTTGGCTCACTTAGGTGTCTTATGGGTACCCTGCTTTTTCTTTGCTCTTGCTAACATTAGTACCCAAGAGGGTACATTAATGACCAAAATTGCACAGTCAGCAAAAGGTACAACTTCAGGGTTTAACCTTACAAGTTTTATGTAGAAACTGTTGTGAGATAGAGCTCCCAAAGCTTACAATTATAAAGGCTGCTTTCAGCAGCTTGTTAAGGGCTGGTGTACGTAAGGGAACATCTGGTTGTTATCAGTACATTTTCACTTCATTAAGAGCTATAAATGCATGTGGAAGGAAAATGAAATACTGTGATCTGGTTACATCACTGCTAAGTAGCACCCTGTGGTGCCAGTGGAAGGGAGTTGATATTTCTATTACATTCCATTTTTTTTTTTTTTTTTATGGTTAAAATTGTTTTAGGCTGCAATCTTAATTACTTCCACACTTAAATGTTAACAGTGTGTGACTCGTGTGAGGATGTTCTTTGTGTTTTCTGAGAGCGTAAGAATCAATTTTAGGAGGAAGAACGAAGGTAGAATTGCTCATGAAGATCAGTGGAACCGTCAGTGCATACAGCCAGTGCCATTTACAGATAGTGAGAACTGCTGAGGCTTTTTTAGCTTGCTGATTCTAAGCAGCAGCAGAACTGTGTGATTGTAGGTTGTATTTCAATATTTTTTGTTTGCTTTCAAACCAGTAACTGGTTTGGTTTGATGTGTGCTGTCCTATGTGACCACAGCACAGTCTGCTGCGAGGCTCTGCACATCAGCAAGGCTGAGTAGAAATGCCTTGAGTTGGTGGATGTCTAGTAATTTTGAAGAATTTTCACCATCTTTAGATCATTTTTTCTCACTGCAAATCTGTGGCCTTTTAAGTATTTGAAGGTCCTACGTGAAATAATCTTTGCGTCACATTCTTTGTTCTAATTTTATTCTATTTTCTATGTTAGATCAATGTTCCTTCTTATGACCTTCCCTTCTCTAGGCCAGCTTTAGTGCCCATTGATGTATACCAGCATCAGATTGGTGCCGATTGTTACACACCATGCAGTATAATCAAGTTCCAGGTCATGTTCTTTCTCCATGGTTTTCAGCTCTGTTTTAGCAAAAGCTATTGGATGTAGCATCTTGAAAGACACCCACTTACTAATATTTTGGTTTGGTCTTTAGGCTGTGTAACAAAGGCACCAAGGCACTGGAGTCAATACGTGCCTTTTTGGTGCCTTGGTGGTCTCACATCACTGACTGCTGCCTGATTGAAGCCTTTTTTTCCATTACCCAGCCAGCAGTTGAAGCCTTTTTCCTCCATGATCTTGCCATCCGTTAGACCAGAAGCAATTATTGTTTGCCACCAAGTGCCCCTTCATTAAGATGGCTCTGCCTTGATGTAAATGTCTGACATTTCATACAACTGTTAATCATATGCTCATTAAATTGGAAAATAAGATCAAGCCAACCATCAGATCATCTACTCCAGCCATTTACTCCAACTAAGGGAGCAGCAAGACTAAGGAGAAGCCATGCCACAAAGCCCTTTCTCCTTGATGGAGCAGGTCAGCCTTTCCTGCAGGCTACGCACTGGAACGTGATGTGGTTTGTTGTGTGGCTGTCATCTCTGCAGCTGCCTTTTCCCTTGGAGTTGGAGTTGTCAGCTACTTAGGAGAAGTCATTTGAGCCATACGTTTTTATGAGTATTCAGATTGTTATCTTGTGTTCTGTTGCTCAAAGGGTGAGGTCTTCCACTGACGTTTAGAACATAGATTCATTAAGGTTGGAAAAATTCATCAAGTCGAACTGCCAACCCATCCATGCCATACCCAATACTTACTTACAAGTCCTGCTGATAGGAAAAAATAGACACAGAAGGATATAGCTGTGTGTATAACACTTAAAACTCCCAGACTACTTACAATATTTTGTCTGTAGAGGAAAGAACTGAATGCCAGTGGGGTGAAGATGCACATGGTTGCACGGTCTCAGATGGTTTAGATATAGATTTTGGAATAAAATGTCTTGGATACCACTATTGTTTTTATCCAGTACATCCTTTTAGAGTATGTCCACCTTGTTGGCTTGTTCTCTCAATCACTTGACTGTCTCCTGGTCAAGAATACCTGCTAGTGCAGGGAGATGTAGTAGGAAATGTCAGAGGTGCTCTTTGCTTTCTCAAGAATATTTTAAAACTGTGATGAACATTGTTGTTAGCTGCTGCAGTGCGTGTTTGCCATCAGTGAGTGCAAAGTTTGGGAGTGATTCCAGGAGGAAAGGTCAGGTCCACTTGGAGTTGTTGTACATGTAACCTCAGGCTGATAACCAGATCCTCGACTGGCTTTTCAGTCTCCTATTCTCTTGATGACTCTTCCTTCACCTTTCTGGTGGGCCATCAGGAAGCAGGGAAATGAAACCTGGTTCCTGTATGATTGGGGAGATTTTCTGTGAATCAGCCTTGCTGGCAAAAGTCCTGAACTAGAAAACAAGTTCCCTCTTAACTTTTTAATGCTTGGGGTAGACAGCTCTGGCTGGGGAAAAATTCAGGGAAGTATTTAAGCAAGGAGGGAGTTTGGTGTGGTGGTGTGAGATGAATTTCAGGGGTTTGTTTGTGAGTGCTCAGTGTGTTTGTTCTGTAGGCATGAAATCACTTACAGCCTCTCAGCCTCTGTTTGCTAAGGTGTAGAAATAGCTGCATTTAATTGAGGTGTTAATTTGTTTCACTCCTAGCAGAGATTTCCCTGAGCATTACCTCTATACTTAATTTTAGTTCTTCTTCCACACACCTGCCTCCAGGCAGGGAACAAAGTATAATAATGTGAGCACAGCAAGCAGTGGTGAGCATTGCTTGGCACTGGAGAGAAGCTAACAGCAGCAGGGTAGTGAAAAAGTAGGTAGATTGTGGATGGGTAGCACTGGGAGGAGGTTGTTCACATCCACTTATTAGTTTAAATGGAAAAAAGTAAATGCCAGGACAGTGGGGGCTTGTTTGGCTAGCACCACAGCCCCTGTTCTGTCGAGGATAATTCCATCATATGCAAACGGAACCGGAATCACAGAATCAGGTTGGAAAAGACCTACAAGACCATCCAACCATCAACCAAATTAAATGCCGCTCACCTTAACAAATAAGGTACTGGTAGCATCATCCTCTGATCTTGCTCGCTTTTTCTTCATCGTGCAGAAGCAGATAAGTATTTTGGGTGTTGTATTTTTTTGATGGGCTTTTGTATTACGATCTTCACCTTTGGGTCAACTTCAGCATTTTCTTTCCACCACGAAACCTGTTGATGTGGCAGGGTAGCTGTCTGCTGCATGGTACCATGCACTGTGAGCACGGGGCTCTGGGTGCACGCAGATGATGGCAAGTGTTCAAGTTACTGCTCAGACAGATTACTGTCTGCTTTTGTGTGCTCTTTTCCTGTTTCTATCATAAACATCATCTTCTATTCTTGTCAACAATTACTGTTTTGACTGTGGAACGCCTTTTTTGTGCATTTGGAACTTGAAAATGCAGTTTCAGTATTGTGGGACATTTGAAATAACTTCAGGAGGACAAGGTGAAATCTTTATCCAGAGGAAGCCTTGTGAGGGAGTGGTATATGGCTGAATGTTCTGTTGTGCTTCACAGCTGCCATCACAGTTGATCTCATCTCTCACATCTCCTTCAAAATGTGAATGAAAGAATGGCTACGTAGATGGGAGGGAACATGGAGAGTTTGGAAGGAGGAAAAAAAGGCAGGAGAAAATGACAGGCTTTTATCAGAGCTTACAGAAGCGGTTTCTAACAGCCTTTTCTGATCCAGGCAGGGTAGAGGAAGAAGAAGATGCTTGAGGTTTCAAGCACAGAGATAAAGCCTGGGGCTAGTACATGTCCCCTGCTACCACAGGTGCTGGTTAAAGCACAAGGAGCAGCATTACTGATCCTGTGTCTCTGTTGCAGAAGCAGGTAGATGGAGGTGCTTGGTAACGTAAAAGGGAAAAAAATGTTATTTCTGGTGTCTGATCTGTGACCAAGGAAATAAAGGTGCTGATCCTTGATGGATCAGAAGAGAAGTGTTATTCGTTCCAGGTTTCATCCCGGAAGAATCAGCTTCTTCTTTAGAAATATTCATAAGAATCAATCCCTTCCAAGTCTAAATGCAGTGCTTCTTTAAAGCAGTGCTCTTTAGGGGGAGCCCAGCATCTCTGCTGTCTGCATGGCAGAAGGATTAGATAGAAAGCATAGCTGACCTCTTCAAATCTTTTGTCATTTGATTTATTAAATTGTTGTCTAAGCATTGCTGTACTAGAAATTGTGTACAGTTGTTTAAATTAAATCATTCATTAAACTTGAAATAATTAGATGGCATTGCTTATTGGAAGGAAGAACATACTTATGAAGATGTGCATATTAATACTTTGTAGTACACAATTAGCTAACACCCACAACACATTGACTAATTTTCTCATAGATAAGTGGATTTACTAAACAGTGTGCTCAATAAATACGTAAAATTGTTACTCACCTAAAGCTCTTGTGTTTTTTTTCACTCAAGTTCATAATTTTCTGAAGAGTTTATATAGCTGTAATTATCTTAAGCTATGTGATGTGTCTGTAGATACGCACCTTTAAACCGTAAAACAGAATTGGTCCCCAGTTGTCTGCTAGAGGTTGGACATGACATGCAAGAACGTGGAGGTATTCAGTGTGGTTGAAAGACAGGGACTGTGAAACCAGGGAGAGCAGCTGCTTGTAGTATGGAGTGGGGAGATAAAGACTTCGGTGTGGTTTGGTGCAGTGCTGTCTGTGTTTATCTGAGGTGTGTAAGGCACTGGGAAAGAAAAAGAACCTCGGAAATTAAACATGAAGTTCCTCTGCTTTTCTGACATGAAGAGCTAAGTAATTCTGGCGTGTAATTGATACTTGAGTTCATTATTTCTAATTTCCTCCTCATCTGCAAGCAAACAGCTTTAAGAGGAAGTCAAAGATAAGCATAAATTCTATGTAAGGTCATTCTGTATGCGTGATAGCTTTAATAATAATGAAAAAAGATTGATCCGCCCCAAAGTTGTGTAGTCTGTCTATACAATTACACAGAATTTTCTTTGAAATTAAGATGCTCCCAGTAGTTCTTGTGCCCCTTTGCAAGTGCTTGGGATTCAAAAAACTGTACACTTCGCCCTGGGTAGAAAAAATAATTTAGTTCTGAAGCCTTATCATTGTGCTGCTGGTAATTAAGGATGTGTGTGGCTTAGGGGTTACCATGGATATTAGGCCCCCAGTTGAGTGGTTGAGAAAGCAGATTTAATTTGAAGAGGTTCTATAGGTTGAGTGAAAAGTATCTGCAGTCGAACGGACCTTAATTGGATTTTGAATAGGAAGAAGAGGGCTTGAGCTGTGTGAATTTAGCTTTATTTTGCTTTTTCAGTTATATAAGGAAGATTATGTAAGCAGATAATTTTCAAAAATTACTTACACATTAGCTTCTTTGTTTTTTTACCTTAAACTGAATCTTACAAAAATAGAGAAGAATTTTGTAACGTCTCAGATTTGTGTTTCCAGTTATATGGTGGGTCAGAAAAACAAGCAAAGAAATGACTGGGATGCAGAGACATCTGGGCTGTTTACACCCAGGTACTTTGGGTGTTGCAGCATGTCGCAGTTGTCCTTCTCAGGCATCACATCAGCGGAGACTTGGAGACGTTCTGATATTCTCAGCCTTGGAAATAAGCTTCTGTCTTTTTGTGTAGCAAGGAAGTGTTTCTTCTGAGCTCTTGCGTTTATTTTACTAGGAAAAAAAAAAAAAAGAAATACTGTCTGTCAACTGAACTTCTAATAATCTGCACACCTAGCTCTTCCTCGTGCTGCTTGGGATTGATGTGGGTGGTCAACTGTGCACAGCACAGGTTGTTGGTGAGGGGCTGTGGGCCATCCCTAGCTCAGCCTTGCTGCTGGCACAGGTGGGTCTGCATGGCACCACCTCACAGCAACCTCAGCCTGCTCTGATTCTCAGCACTGTCCAACTCCCTCTGCAGCGGGCACAGAGTTGGGTAACAGAAATGCACTGTGTGATTTCAAGGAAGAGAGTTCATTAGGCACTAATCTCTCCCTGGCATAAGCGTTACAGATTCCAATACTTAAATCAGACCAGAGAGAAACAAAAGCAGCAATTGGCATAACCTTCTCTTTCAAACACTTCATTGTATCGGAAGTGGTGTGGCTCTGGAGTGTGCAGGACTTTGGTCCAGGAAGTAGTTGTTCCCGTTTGCTGGTGATATTGAACAGGTAACACTCACCTTCCTCATCCCTTTCCTCAAACTCTGACCCACAGCTGCCACAGAAGCGTTGAAAGCAAAAGTAGGACTGCTTCATACCAGTGTTTCATTTTGTTTTAAAACTATGCTGTGTAACAAAGTTGTTATAGACAGAGTTGAAAACAGAAACCAAAGAATCTCCAAAATAACACGTCTTTCTCCTCCGTTTTGCTGCACCTTTCCTAAATAACCTCGGCTTAATGAGTTTTGCTAAGCCGTCTACAGTCACCACTGATTCATTGCACAGTGTTCTTTGGGGTTGGCAGTAATAACTTTAAATGTCTTACTTTGTCACCTCACAATTACTACTGAAAATGGAGCAGCTCTCTGGCATTGTGGTATCCTGAGCATTTCTTGCACTTAAGATAGCATTTATTTGTATGTGACAACTCTTCCGTAGCGATCCATTCTTCTTGGTATATGGAGTCGTGTTTGGCTCGCTGGCTGCTTCCCGGGCTTGGAATGTTGCTTTTGTGACGGTTTTGTTTAACAAGACAAAGTATATGTCTTTGAGATGTATTTATTATTTTTAAGGTGAAGTATAGTCTGAAAACTGAAGCTGGAATGTTGTAGGCACTACTGCAGTGTTTTTACATTGTCCCGTGCCATAGCAAGAAATGCTTGTGGCAATGACAAATCATGCATTATCTGTGTGAAATGGTACTGTGTTCTACGAAGGGAGTTTTTCTAATGTGTTGTTTGGTTGTTCTCAATTGAAACTTTCTGTAAAGTGCATAACCTCAGGTGAAGCTACTAAACGTTCTTATGAGTCAGTTTGTAAACAAAGCCATTAAATTAGTCTTTATACATTTTCCCTTTTTCCTGCAGAGATATCACCTACAGCATCTCCTTGGAGGCTGTGACAACACTCATTGTCTTCCTTTCCTGCCAGCTCTTCCACAAGGAAATTCTGCGGGAGAGCCTCATTCACAAATACCTGATGCGTGGGCGTTGGTATGTCATGTTCTGGAGCTGGATAAAATGTCAGAAAGGAGTTTGGTTTGTTTAAACCGTTTGTGCTTCTACACAAAGGCAGTGAAGCAGGTTTGGTAGTAATTTGTTCTCCCTGTAAGGGGTGTCTGTGCTTTTTGAGTAGAAACAGACTGCCGTTTCTCCTCTTTCACCTTTATATTGCATACAGGCAGCTGTTTGGTCAGGGTAATTACTATCTGTTTCTGCTAGAAGCAGGAGGTAGTGCCTCCTGTGAGATATGCGAGGAAAGGAAAGAGGATGAAGGGAGTATCTGGGAGAAGGGCAGAATGTGTTGGTCTAAGCTGGGAGTAGCAGGTAGCTGGCCAGTGGAGATGAGTGGAGGGTTTAGTGGCTGATCATGTAGGACAGTGAAGGGTCTGAGGGCACTGGGTAAAGGGGTTGGAGATGACCATAGCAAGGCCCTGGTCTGTATACCTCTGCATCACATGGGAGGAAGAATGGACTGTTTCTTTTATTGGAAATCCTCTTCTTTGTTTCTTAGAAAAGCTGCTACCTCCTGTTTACATCCAACAAATCGCATGTGCGTTTGTCAGAATCGCTGTGTAAGGTCAGATGTTGCATTGGTCCTTGCACATTGACCCCAGCCATACACAGCCATATATAATGACTTGGAGGAATACTTTTCTTATCTGCTGTATTTCTCCAAAGCATAGAGAAAAAACTATACCAATATAGTTTTTCTCTCCTTTGCATAAATATTTTTCTACTTGTTTCTTGGTATGAAATAATGCAGCAGTTGCACAGACCGATTTAAAGGCAGTATTCAGAACAAAACACATTTGAGACTGATGTTGAAGGTGCTTCTGCAGAGCCCTGCTGAGGTCAGTGCAGCTCTGCAAGGGCAAACCTTTGTGTGCTCTCCCTTTTAGTTTGTACAGTGGCACGGTGCTCAGGACTGCTTTGTAGGCCACCTAGTCTTTGCTGCGCAAACAAATATCTGCTACTCTGCAGATGTAGGAAGTGATCAAAAAGATTCTGAAAAGAACTGAGATCTAAGCTAAGCCTAGTTCCAGCAAACAAAAATATGTAGTATTGACTCTGTAATTGAGCTAAATCTTGCTACTTGTAAGTCAGCCTTTGTTGTTTTCTTTGTCTTTGCAGTCTCCCATATACCAGCAGACTTGTGAAAACTTTGCTCTACAACTTCATTAGACAAGAAAGAAGCCCTCCTCCAGGGACACATGTCTTTCAGCAGCAAACGGATGGAGGAGGACTGCTGTATGGGATTGCATCTGGGGTGGCAAGTGAGTCTTCTGCATGTAATTCGTCAAACCTTAGGAAGTACTGTCTTATGTGTGACCCCTTCTACTAACACACCTGTAACCTATTTCTTTTCTGACAACGTACAGTGTTACTTAGTGTACTTAGGGAACTTAATGACGCTAGTTTTTTGGGCAAATGGCTGTTCATGTTTGTTATACTTTGTACTGTTGTTTTGGTCACTCTTCTCCATGCCAGATGGGGTGTGGTTTTTTTTGCTATGTGTATTATTTATTTGCTGTGTGTTTATGCAAAAGATCTTCCTAAAGGAATTTCTGTATCATACAATAAGAATAAAACATAATGTATTGCTAACAGTAATAATATGTATTACAGCAGTACACGTTACATTTGATAAATGTAAATAACACTTTGCAATTCAGTTGCTGTTAGATCACATGCTATTTATTTTGATCTTTTCTGAAATCAGTCACTGGAGACTTCTCTAGGGAATACTGAAGTTTGTGCTGCATGTGCTCTGCCAGAACACGTTTCAGTCTGTGACAGTGCTCATGGATCTCCTCTTGGAGGCAGTATGAGAGCACATCTTTGTAGTACAGTGTATCCTGTATACTGCAACGTCTGTGTCAAGTGAGGTTACGCACAGCCCTATGCCTTCACTGGAACATTGTCTTCTCTCTGATTTCCAGTCATATGGTTGGGGCAGACACTGCAGTGTTAGGGTTGCAACTGTTAGGGTTTTACACATACAAATGTGTGAAAGAACAGTTGCTTGGTTTGCTGTTTGTTTAAGCAGTGAAGAGAAATTAAATTGTTCCCTATGATATGTTTTTTACTGTGAAAGTCCCAGCAGGTATGTTCTTTCTTTGCAATTGCTGGAGAAAATTGCTTTTCAAATGCTTTCTGAATACTTCTCTGTATGTGGCCCGTACTTCAGCTTGTGGCTGGATAGCAGTTTTCTCTGTGTTTCTCTACTTGTTCTCGTCTCATGACCATTGTAGTCATGCTCCAGTATCTTTCTGCCTTAATGCTGCCACAGGCAAAAGAGCTTTTTTTTATTTTTCACTCACTGAGCTTATGAAGTCCATCCAGGTTGTCTCTGCTCTTACCTTCCTCCTTAGTTCCTCTGATATCATATTCCCACAACTTCTATTTCTTGTGTATAAAACTTTAGTTTCTCAATTATTATAAATCAATCTGCATTTCTCAATGAAAAAATCCTAATGTCTCTGCCTACATCTGTTCTTGTCTCTTCCCACACTTCCACCCTCTTCCCTTTTCTTGAACCATTCCCTTAACAGCTCCCTTGGCACACTCCAACACTTACTTTGTTGTTCCTTTTGTGAGCAACTAAAGTGCCATCTTACCCTCTGGTGAATTAAGTGTCTTCATATAAAGCTTTAGGTAAAACAGCTTTTATAAAGAGCCTTCTAATGACCCTTCCAGGAAAAGAAGTGCTGCATTCTGTTAGAAAATCGGGATATTTTTGGTTTGTGTGCACAGTACGTGGAATTTGGATGCAATAAGACTGATAGAGTAGATGGCACATTTGTCCATTGGAAGCATCTCTGAGTTAAGCTCTCTGTAATTTTTTGATTTATATAGCATTAAGTCCATGTGTGGAGTGCAGTAGAGATTTGAAAACAGCAACACAAACGCAAGTTGGTTATGAATCTGAAGCAAGTTCTGAGCAGTGGGCAGCTGTGAAAAACTTCAAAAGTGATGTCTGTATTGTTATGTTTTGGGTTTTTTTTGGTATATTTTTGTAATCTTTTATGATTTTACTGGATAAACGTTGAAAGGAATGGAAGAATTGAAAATTTGCTTTTTTCTAATGCTTAAAATGCATAATGCTCTAAAAACTTAGGATGGAAAGAGATAGGAGCCTGGTTCTTAAGAACCTTCATTTTTCATGTGAAACTTGGAGGCTTAAGAAAATTACTGTACTTGTTAATTTGGAATAATATGACTTGACACCACAGTCATCTGCCTCCTTGTATTATGTTCTGCACATTTTGTAGCCGCTTGCACAGCAGCAGATCAGCACTCTTGTCTAAGCACTGTATTTACAGCCTCCCCTTTCCTTTTTTGTGATCAGCAGAGTGATCACTGTACAAAACATGAGCAGGAGTTTACCCTTTCCCACAGTTAACCTACTCCTGCTTCTCATCTACTGTTTCTTTTTCTGTCACAAGCCTCCTCAACCCTGAAACCATGCAGACAACGTGCTCACACTGGTTGCTTCCCTTTGTTGGACTCAACTGCATGTAAGCTATCAGTGTGTGCAAAAACATTTCTTTAACTTGTACATAAAAGACCTCGATTAGAATTACATTACCAATAATGTTGGCTTCCAGTAGATAAACAAACAGTTACGTTTTTGGGGTGAGAAGGAAAATGAAATCTTAGATTTTGTTAGTAAAGGACATTCTTCTATGTAGTGGTTTTGGCTTTGAGTCAGCTTTGTTTTGTATCTTCTAGTAGGTCATCTTTCAGCAGGTGTGCAGAGCAGTTGTGCTGCTAGATCTAGTGATGTGTTGTTCATGTGCTGTGAAAGCAAAAATCACATCGATACACACAGCAATACGGAATAGAACTTCTTATTATGAATCAAAAAGTAATTTTTCTTGGTTCAGAAGGCACACTGCGTGAGCTTCAATAATTGTATTGCCAGTTTAAAATTCTCCCCTTTTGAGTGCTATCATTTGCCAATTCGTAAATGAATTCAGTAACTTCAGTTAATTAAGTTGAGAGACCTGTTTGTGGGCAAGCAAATTTTTTAACTTGTAAGATAAAAGAGCCTAACAAATACTGTGGTAAGACAAAAATATGAGTACTACTTAAGACTACTAAAAATTAGCCAAATTTTCATTTGAAACACTTCACTGTCTAAAAAACGACCACACTGCAGTGCATCGGGAAGTACTTAGGAGCTACTGCAGTGGTCGATTCTAGCTGACTAAGCAGGTGCCATTAGATGATTACAGTTGTAATGGGTACAATGCTGTACCTGGAAGAAGTGAATGAGAGGCTATTCATCTTGACCTGATTGATCTTCACGACTCATCTGGCCCACAAATGTACTGCAGGAGAATTAATATGAATTGCATAATTCAGTGTGTAGTCATCAACAACTACTTTTCTTCTCCTGTCTGAACTCTTCTGTTGGAACTAGACAAACATTCCTGAATGTTAATGACTTTCATAGAAGTGTGTTTTTCTGTCTGTATGATGTCATTCAGCATTGGTGTACTTGAAGAAGGAATCTGGTGACCTATTTAGTACATCTTTGACTTGCATATACTCAGGTTTATTCATCTTTTTTTTTTTTTTTTTTTTTTTGCCAACAGTTTCATTTATAGGAACACTTCATAGTCACTGGGGAACACTTTGTTATGATTCCCCCTTAGACATAGAGCTGCTGACCACAACCCTCTGGCTGCAACCATCCAACCAATTCTTTATCCTCTGAATAGTCCACCCTTCAAACTCATCTCTCTCCAATTCAGAGATAATAATACCTTGTAAAACGCCTTGCAGAAGTACAGGTAGATGCCATCAGTTGATCTTTCTGTAACTACTGAGTCTTGTCATTTCATAAAAGACCACTAGATGGGTCAGACATGATCTGCCCCTAGTGAACCCGTGCTGGCTGTCTTGGATCACCTGCTCGTTCCTCATGTGCCTTAATATCTCTCCCAGGAGGATCAACTCCATGATCTTCCCAGGCACTGACAGGTGAGCCTGTAGTTCCCCGGGTCTTCTTTTCTCCCTTTCTTATAAATAAATGGGAGCTACCTTTTTTCCAGTCACTGGGAGCTTCACCTGACAGCCATGACTTTTTAAATGCTGATGGAGAACATCTTGGCCACCACATCAGCCAGTTCCTTCAGGATCTTGGGACGAATATAACCTGTATATTTATCCTTAACATCAAAAGGAAGCTATTTATTCTTATCTAGTGTTCAGTATTAAAATTTGAAGAGGAAAGTCTGATTTTGAATATGTACATTAAAAATGTCAAAGTGTAAAGGCAGAAAAGGTGCTTTCACAGTGTGTGTTTATTTCGTAGTACTCCACCAAACTTCTTTTCTACTTACAGATATTTCAAGTGGGATTTTTAGATACTCAGTACCTTTCTGATGTGTCACAAATCTAGTATATGTTCTTTTGCATAAACTGTGATTTTCTCCATCTCTCTGGTTCTTAGTGTTTAATTGCCTGTTCATGCTTATGATAAATGAAAATGTAAATCTAAAGTATTTCTCTGACTTCTGTCTGTTAAGCTTGCTTCTTGCTTACAGACTATAGTGGCATCATCCTCTTGTCACTGTGATCATGGCATTGTGATTCTGCCTCAATGTAAATATCTAGATAAAGTCCAGATTTTTAATTTTTTCTTGATTTCTCTAAAGATGTGCGTGAACTGTAGCAAAATGTGTGGCCACAGCTCAAGTTGGAGAGTAGTAGTAATGTAACTATGGGTGGGTCAGGCTGCAAGAACTGCCCACGAAGCTGGACTCTGGCAGAGCATCATCCTGACCATCATCTCTGCTGAGCTGAACTTCTGTCAGACCAAGGCATGAATATCCCCTTTGACTTTTCCTTTTTTTCATATACTTTTTTTTTTTCATTTTATTGTTTTATTTTACATGTGTCCTCTGTCTTCCTCACAATAACACAGAAAAGTGGCATAAATCTGCCAGAGATGGCTTTTGCTATCGAGCTTTTGCACAGTGAGGGTTTTTTGTTTTTGTTTTTTTTGTTCATTTGTTTGCCATTGAAATTTTGACTTTAACTTATCTTGGTGATTTTGAGTGGTGTGAGAGTATAAAAGAGTTACACAGCAATAGCACTTCTGGTAGCATGCCCCAACCCCATGTGGAGCAAACATTTGTGGCTTTCAACTGCAAGGATTTGCAAACAAAAGAATTCTAGTATAATTGTTCAGGAAATTGTTAATTTTTTTGTAAGTTTCTCCAATGTGCTTTTGGTACTTAACCACCAGTTAGAAATGGTTGTGCTGATACCATAGATGTTGCTATGGGACCTACTCTTAACTCATAGAGTCACCCACCACCTGTCTGAGCAACCTGTGTCAGTGTCTCATCATTCCTATTGTAAAAAAAAAAAAAACAAAAAAAACACCAAAACCAACAACTTTTCGTTATATTCAGTTTAATTCTCCCCTCTTTTAGTTTGAAGTCACTTCCCAGTGTCCTATCACTACAACACCAGTCCAGTTCAACCTCTGACCCCTTCGGGACACTGCTCACAGAGATGGACATCTCTGATCTCCATCTGAACATTGAGCCATTTACACCACTACCTGGGTTGGGTCCTGCTGCCAGTTCTTTGTCCATCAAACAGTCCTCCCATCAAATCCTTATCTTTCCAGTTTGAAGAGGAGGATGTTGTGGGGTACTGTGTGGAGGGCCTTACTGAAGTCCAGAGAGATAACAGCAGTGGCTCTTCCCTTGTCTGCTCTTGTAGTTACACCATCACAAAAGGTCACTGAGTTGATCAGGCAGGACTGGCTCTTGGTGAAGCCATGCTGGCTATCTCATATCACCTCTGCCTTTTCCATGTGCTTTAGAACAGTTTCCAGGAGGATCTTCCCTGGCACAAAGGTGAGGCTGACAAGTTGGGAATTCTGTTTCTTCTCATATGTTTAAGTGTAAACTGCTGAGGATGGAGACTATCATTCAGGATGTACAGTGCATAGCATAATGAGCTGTGGTTTGTGACTAGAGCTACTGATTCCTGTGGTAATACAAATCCTAATTGCAACCACATGTTCCAGCTTGTTTACTGAGAGTTCTGCAGTGAGTTTCATGAGGTGTGTTGTATGTTGGTGATTTATCTCTCTGACGTTTATCCTGATAGCCTAAAACCTCGAGTAGCTTCAAATGACCCACTGTAAAACAAAATAAAATAATAAAAAGACGACGACCAAAAACGCTGCCTGCCTGTGGAAGCTGTGGTCTGTGCTGTCACCTTCAGCTTCTGAAATAAACCATGATTAATTTTTCAGTCATCAGCAATTAAATGTACAATCTGTGCCTTAACCCTATCCTAGTATAAAATTAATATTTAACTACCAAAATCTGATAGTTTTCTAACATGTATTGTGTTTGTCAAACTCATGTTCTGAAACAGTTTTATTTGCTTTACAAATAATTTTGTCAGGGGAAAGGAGAAAATACTCCAGAGCTTGGAATAAATTAAAGCAGCCTTTGGCTCTGAAAGGGAGTCCGCTTTGTAATTAAATATACCTAAAGTGTACTGTTAAGGGTGTCATCGTTCAAGACCAGAACATGAGAGGCAATGGGCTGTTCCAGTGGACAAGAGAGGAATGGTGAGTTTACTAACTTGCTAGTTGCAGTAAATCCTTACATTAGATCTTTCAGTAGTGCAGCAGAACTTTCTAATTCCCGCAGATCCAGCAGGGCTTATCATTTTACAGTTAGCAGCAGACAATTTATGTAAGAGGTCAGATCTAGTACATGAATTTGGTTTGTGAATATAGCTCCCGTGCTACAGGGCCATAATGTAGCAGTGCTTGGAGAGCTGCAGGCTGTGGGAAGCCCATGTGGGATCATAAAACCATAGAATGGTTGGGTTGGAAGAGACCTCTGAGCTCCCCCAGTCCCACCCCTTCCGTGGGCTGACTGCTCCCCAGCTCAGGCTGCCCGGAGCCCATCCATGGCCTTGAGCACCTCCAGAGATGGGGCACCCACAGTCTGGGCAGCAGTGCTGGGGCCTTGCTGCTTCTCGGTAAAGAATTTCCTCCTCTCATCTGATCTAAACCTTCTCTCTTTTTGGTTAAAACCATTCTCCCTCGTCCTATTGCTGTCAGGTTGTCTAAGAAGTCAGTCTTCATCCTTATTATAAGCCCCCTTCAAGTGCTGGAAGGTGTTGGTGATGTCTCCCCAGAGCCACTTCTGAAGGCTGGGGCAAAGAGTGGCCATGAAGGTGAGGCTGATGTGAAGCATCCCTGATGTCGAAACTCAAAATCAGATGAACACTTGAATCTGTTGAATCACTAATGAAAATATTTGTGTGCATTAGAACAAATGTATTTCAAAATTGTCTGGTCTTGGGGAGTCATACAGGAATGTTTTCACATTTCCTGGCACAAAATTTTTTGTCTGACAGTGGTGTGTTTCTCTAACTGTGGTCTGAGTATGGAGAGTATGCTGAATTTTGTAATGTGAGGTGGAAGTGTTTTGGCAAAATGAGCATTGTGTCTGTGATATATGCTTTCTTTGTGAACCGAAGATGTTCTCCTTTACATTTGGGCTTGGAAATCTTTCCATCTTTCTTTTATTTCCATGGATTGGAGCTGTACTTCCCTCTTTCTGTACACCCGTGGAAGAGCTGAACTCTAAAGAATGATCTAAGATTTAATAAGGCCTTTGACTAAAATGTTTGTCTCAAACCCTTAATACGATTACAACACGGTTATTTTTTACTTAATGTTCTAGAAAGGCAGTGGTAATTAAACATGTTCTGCCAAGCTGTAGTTTCCAACACAAGTATAAGATTTTTACATAACCTGATAAATGGCCATTTTTCCCTTTGAACAAGCCATTAAAAACATTTTCCTTCTTTCTGCAAAAGCCTTTACAGCCAAATTAGAGCAAAGCCAAGGAGATCATGTGCTGACAGTGTATTAGTAGAAACTACTTTAGCAGTTACAGATACAAATTTTGTTCCCTTCTCCTGAAGCCAGAGGCTATTATAGAGTAGATTTGGAACTTCTCTTTTCCGATTGAAGTTTTAAGTTATTGGTATGTGGTAGTTGTAGTATGTAGCTACATTATTTTTCAGGACAGTTGGGTTTGTTTGTCAATTCTTCTCTTTCAAGCAAGTAGCATTTTCCTGAGTGACTCACTCTGGGGAAAGAAAAATAATATTAAGAAGAGAAGAATGTGGCATCTAGAACTAGACATCCCGGTGAAAAGAATGGATTTCCATTATTGTAAAATGAATTTCTGTATTACATGGAAATTCAATTATTGTCCTTATAGGAAAGAGTGAATTTTAGCTTGCTCCTCAGTAATTTTGATTTTTTTTTAAATTCAGAATTCGCACCAGCTCCAGGGCTGTGCTAGTGCCAACCAACATCAGTCAGTGTCTATTTGATAACTGCCTGTGGTAGCTGTGACTCCCATGGGTTGGGAGCACGGCTGTGATATGCTGGTGGATGGGAGGGAGCAGCTGTAGTGCTACAGGGGGAAGCCATCTGCTCCCACTAGCATAGGATCTGTCTGATGCTTTGATGGAATCCATGAGCTTACATCACCGTGGTCCTTCTGCCTGCTCTCACTGTGGGCGAAGGGCTGGAGCAAGGGGGAAGAAAGGTGATGATCAAAGGATGCCTTGCTGCTGGCAGTGCTGTAGGATTGGATATGACCTTGCAGAAATAGTCTTAAAGTTGTGCTGGTGGGATGTTCATGGGAGAGGTTTATAGGGAGAGGCAACATCTTTCCTTAGTACAGTTCCACTTTGCTTACATCGCTGGTATTCCAGCTGCAGTGACACTGTGCATGTGCTGGCAAAACATCCTTAGGTGGCATAATTTTCAAAAATTCAGAGGGCTTAAGGATTTGTGCATATGGAAGAAAGTATTTTATGTTAAGGGTGGTGAAGCTGGCATAGGTTGACCAGATTGCTGGTGGTACCCCATCCCTGCAGACACCCAAGGTCAGACTGCACAGGGCTCTGGGCACTGATGGAGCTGTGGTGTCCCTGTGTGTTGTAGAGGAGTTACCAGATGGTCATTAAGGGTTCCTTTCAGCTCAAATGATTTTATGATTTTAGATTCCAAAAAAGATGTTTCTAGCCAATTTACTGGGAACAATTTGGAGATCCTGAAATGTAGATTCCATTGTCAGCCCCAAAGCTTAAATAAGCTTTATTCATTGTATTTTTATCAACAAATATTTGACTCAAAGAAAACTAAATATTATGAAGTAACAGGTGTATCTCTTTCACTGTGGGAAGTGTGAAACATCAAACAGGAAGGCACAGAAGTAAATCCCTCATTGCATGAGTTTCCTGTATTGTTGTCTGGTCCTTTCCATCTTCTGTTTCTGTCCAGTAAGGTAGAAAGAATGGAGATGCATATTAGATGCGTGGTTCTGCATGGCAGAGTAAATGCAGAGAGGAGGAGAGTGGCTCCATGGTTTTGTTGGCCGTGGGATGTGGCCAGATGGATGGGGTTAGACTTGTTGATCTTAGAAGTCTTTTCTAACCTTAATGGTTCTGTGGCTCTCTGATACCTCTTGAACTCACTTACGAGTTGGTTGGCTGACATGAAAATTCTTACCTGTACATAAATCACATTTGGGAGCATACAAACATTCCTGATGTAAATGTGAAGAATGTTAATATTGAAGCTGTGTTGCTGGTTTAAAAAAAAAAAAAAAAGTTCTTAGTTGGAGTTTCATTAGGACTCATGCAAGATGCAGATCGTGTTGGTCCTGCAACTCTTGCATTTTATTTTTGCTTGATGTTTTAAGTAAGTGTTTTCATGTTTGACCTTTCTAGATAAGTCTCCTGATGGCATTTCTTCCTTTGTGTCAAGCATTGCCATCTTTCTCCACACATTTTGGAGCATGTTGAGATTACTGTAGAGGTGCTGCAATTCAGTGGGCAGATTTTGACTTGGCAGAGATCTGAAACTTGTCTGCCTGTTATGGATGTTAATAATGACAGAGTTGAGACCCCATCACTCTTCTAAGTCATGTAGTTAATAAATTTGGAAACTAGATTTCATAAGAGAATTGTGGTCAAGACCAGGGCAGAGTTTTATGCTAACAGAAAAACTTCAGAATGGAGCAAACCCTGAAATAATTCCTAATAATTGTAAACAACTGAAATTCTTTGCACTCCTGTTAATATTTTGGATTTTTTTTTAGAATGATGAGACCCTAACTGTTGAACATAGAGATATATGGTACTAATTGAATGAACGGAGAAATTTCTTTAGCCTTCAGAACAAACTAGTTTTCAGTAGGAATTAAATAGGTTTTCAATGAAGTAGGGCTTTGCAGGCAAGAAACAGCTCCTCACAACTGGTTGTTCCTGAACCAGTGATGTCGTGTCTCTCCGAATGCAGTGCTTTGTGAAGTGCAGTAGGAAAAGTGGAGAGAAGGGTTAGGAAGGAGAATATGAGAGAAGTGAATCATTTGCTATCATCTTAGCTGTTTTTTCCTTTGTATTCTCAAGAAAAACCATGCGTGACAGTTATCAGGCTTTCAATCTTTTATTTTGGACTGACGAAGGAATATGTTGTTGCTTTAAAGAGAAATTAAGCTAGAGGCTGCATGCCTTAAGGCTTGTTGTCTTTCCAGCTGTGTAAGCTGCTCTTACATTACCCTCTAAATACTTCAGCAGTTTCTATGTAAGCGTACCAGAAGCTGTGCAGTTCTTACCCTACAGAGAACATACTGTCACAGTTGTCGTTAATATAGAAGGCAGTGGTAAATTCTTGGATGAGTGGCATATAATCCTTCCCATGCAAAGGACATGTGTTTATAGCTTTAGAACTGGTGATAGTGCCGATCTGGGATGTGATTATACCCAGATGTCTTCTGCTTGTGTGGTGTCCCAGCAGCTTCAGTGAAATCTTCTTTTGGAGTTAGGCCCTAAACTTGCCTTGGCTTTGGCAAAAGTCTGAATTGTTGTAGCAAATGGGCTGAACACAAAATGGACACTTCTTGAAATTGAGGTACATCTCACTCATCAAATCACAGAATCATTTGAGTTGGACAGGATCTGGTCCAACTCCCTGCAACAAACAGGAATATTTTTCATAGTAGAGTAGGTGGAACGCTTCTTTTAATTATTTTTCCTGAAACAATTATGTTGAAAACTGCTAGGCTGTGATCAGGTCAGAATATTCACCTGCCAATCGTTAGGATGAAGGAGGAATGTTGTGATAAAATGCTTTCAGCTAGGTTCAGTCCCAAGGTTGTACAGGAAGTCTTTCAGATCATCCTAATCCTAATGCAAACATCTTAATGCTTAAGGTTCAGTTTTACATTCCTTGATATCTAGATACTTAAATTCATTAGTAAGAAATAGCTTTAAGGATACTGGGGTACATTAGTGAGCTGTTCATGGTGTTACAGAAGATGACAATTTGGCATCATGCCTCTGAGACCCCACAAATGTTTATACAATTGCATGCATGCACACACAACACCTGTACTGGAATAAAGCTTCTTTGGGTTGGAAATTGTCTCCTTGCAGAAGCAAGTGGCTGTAAATCTGTAAGTATTCTGTTAAACACAGGTGTGTTTTCTTTATCCAGAGGATTTGCTAGGAAGCTGTATGTTCCAGTACGGAATGTATACTGAATTCCAGCAGGAAGGCTTGTTTCCAAACATACATTCAAACATCTGATCAGGGTAAGGATAACTGCCACTTGCAGCTAGATCACATGCAGTCTCCTAAAAATTCCTTTTACTAATAATCAGATGAAGACAACCAACCAGCTGACCTGTGTTTTTGAAGACAAGGAACGGGAGATATCAGACATTCAAACAAAAATTGAACTTCTTTAAATGAATTTCTGTTTGAGAAATTGTAAGCTTGCTAGGCAGTGGGATTGAGCCCCTCCTCATCCTGCTGCACGGAGGGCTGCTTTTCCATTTCACGGCATGGGGAGCCAAGGCACGCTGTGGACACATCCCCATGCTTGGATACGTATGGCAGTCCATGACTACAAAGTCTGACTTCACCTGAGATTATCCATGGTTTTCCTATTGCCAGACCAGGTGGAAGCGATCAGATGACTCTCAGCAGAAAGCCACCAGGGTGGAATCATTTTCCTGCAACCAAGAAGGCAGCAAAGTATTCTTCCACTGACATTTTCGTCCAAGAGCATCGGTTTTCTAAGATCTCTCTCGTACAGCATCTGGAGCATCTGCTCCCAGCATCAAATCTAACATCATACCGCTATTTCTAGAGAAAATTGGTATTCCAACTAGTCTGAATAACAGTTTGATCACTGAATAGTGTTCACCAGGAGCCTTAAGCATAATCTTGCTTTGTTTTGGAGAAATCTTTAGTGGATTTTTTTTTTTTTTTTTTTCTCCCTTGAGTTTCTCACTTAATTTCCAGTTTGGGGAGATTTTTTTTTTTGTGCTGTCATTTCTGTTAAACATTAATTAGGGATTTGCTGTAAAATGTAATCTTCTGGGTCTTGTTTTCTGCTGTTAGACCAGAGCAGCCTGGGGGATGGAGAGGAGCTGTAAAGCCTTTGGTTTTTTAACAGCTATTCTTGGACAGAAATTCCGTGTCACCTAGGTTAAAGAACTGCTCATTATGAAAGATTTTATGCAACTGAAAGTGCAGAATTTTACATTTTTGCAGTTAAGAGAGTTGTCCTGAAATAGACCTAGCACAGATGGAAAATGTGCTCATTAGCCATGTTCTTGCTCTTGCCCAACATTCTTTTTAATGCTTCTGTTAAATTTTAATGTGCAGTGGCTGCTGTCACTGCACTTTTGTTGTTATTGTAATTGCCATATTGATTAGAATAAATTATTACTGAAGATTTATATTTTTTTTTCCCTCTTTTTGAGCTCCTTTTCTTTCTCTATCACTAAGATACTCTGAAGCTTTGCATAAGTTGAGCTGTTCCCAAACGAACAGCTTCCAGCTTCTGCAGCAGTCACAAAAGCAAGTCCTGGTGACAGCCCTTGGTGCAACTGCATGATTTAATTGCAGCATTAACATGAACGAATGCAGGGAGACCATTGTGTGCAGCTGCTCTGCGTGCGTGTGCCATTTCTGCTAATGCTATTTCATGAATTGGAAGTGTATTATGTTAAACATGGGCTCTCCTGGGACTGTGTAAATTTACTAAATAAGTACATCAGTGATGTGAGCAAAACGACGGCAGGCTGGAAGGCTCTTGCCTCTTTTGACACCCTTTCTGCTCCATTTCTGCACTCTGCCTACTTACAGAACTCTCCCAAAATGATGGTTTTGGTAAACATACATTGAACAATCTATAGAGAATTAAGATCTAGTCAGTAATTTCTAGATCAGTGGATTAAATTGTTTTAAACATAGTCCATGTAGCTTCTCAGGTCAGGTCGATATTTTGCCCATGTAATTTGGAGCTTCCTATGGAATTGTTGTTCTTGCTAAATAGAAAATGTTGATCTTTGCCATTTGATTCTGCAGTATTTTTAGTGGGAGAAGAAAGAACTTTTGTGTGTTTTTGTAGTCTGTGTATTGGAAAATTATGTCTCCTCAGTCAGTTTTTCTCTTCCTGTCATTCAAACAGCATCTCTTTCCCTCTGTATTTTGAACCCTCCCCTGTCCACCCCTCCCTCTCTCTGCCATCAGTCTCAGAACTCATGGCATGCGCAGATACTGTGCATCATTTTGGCATCATATCAGTAATTTTGCAGGAGCCCGTTCATGGAGTGGATGAACAGTGTCAAACTTTGCTTTGGCAAAGATTTAGAGCTTGGCAGTCAATTTTAAATTGAGCTTTCACGGTGACTTGGTGCATACTCGAGACAAGTATGAAAGCTGGAAACCTGAAATGGTTGCAATTATTGCACCTTGATGGAAATCAATGCCTTTGTTGTGCAGAACCACTGTCACTTTATCCTCCTTGGGGGGCAGAGTTTGTAAAATAATGACTACATAAATGAAAACATACAGCTCTGTCTGGTTGGTGCGGGTGTCATGCTAGACACAACTCCTTGTGAAGTGCACTGTCTGTTATGGAAATTGTTACTGCATCCGCAAGCATAGGAAGAGATTTTGAAATCTGCTGGAATACCAAGTGCTTTCAGCTAGATTGAGTGTGGTCCACTACCCATAAGTTACAGTCGAGCATCCTGTGGGTGTCTTATCATCAAACTGTTATGTCTGCATGAGAAGAGTGGGAGGTAGGGAGCTGGAGACATAGCTGATTCGTTGTACGCTTCCTTTTAAAATTTGTTCTGATTGTATTTTAGAGCCCTTTAATCCCCGTATTCCTTTAAGATGTCAGTGCTGGGCTCGGTTAAGAGAACATTAATTAAGTTGTACCAGATTTTGTTTTGCTTTTCTCTGCTGGACTTGCACTGAGTGGTAATTCAGAAATGAGTTAATGAGGTCTATAGACCCTGCTTGAATATGGAAGGCATGTTTGCACAATGTGATGCTGATTGTAGGACCGGAGCTTTCACTGCAGTAATGGCATCAGAGCATTCCATATTGTGCAGGTGGGTGTTTCTTGAGCTGCTTATACTTCTCCTAACTGCACAAACTCAGTCAACAGAAGCATGGCGTGGCACGGCATGGATACAGTTATATCTACAGGATGGATTCTTAGCATGAAGTTAATAGGAACAGCAAAAAGTGAACGTGTGCGTTGTGTCGGCTGTACAGCTGAAGCTCTGTAGTTCACGTAAATTGCTTAGAATCAGTACTTGAAGTGGATGTTGAGTTTTTAAAAGAGAACCTAAAAACATGTCTTAAAAATTTAGCTTACCTGCTGGAGCATGATCTTCTTGGAGTGCTCCCTTAATGCCTCCATCACCTCTTGGTCTCTCTAAGGAGTTGTCTCCTTCAGATTGTTCAAAAAAATCTCTTACTGTTACTTTTATACAATTGGCAGACTGTTCCTGTGTTATTTTTTACTTGACTTGATATGGTTTAGCTCTGAACTTGCCAAAGTTTATATACCTTCTTTCCTGATTTGGAAAAGACTTAAAAATCTTTCTACGTTTAATAGCCTCTTTCCTCTGCAGCTGAGTCACAATACGTGTCTGTTCCAGCAGGGGTCTCTAACAGTTGATGTACAGCTGCTCTGAGCCCTTAACGTGGTGGTGTGGCATCGTGCTGCCATCTGCAAGCAATTCCTGAGCTGAACATGTTTCCTTATCTGGCTCTTAATCTTTTGAGTTCTTGCAATGTCAACTTTGAGTTTGCTAACTAACAAAATTAACTTCATTTTGGTAAGATACTTTGAAAGTTGAAGAAGCCGCTGCACACTTTTTGGTTAATTAACTTCCATGAAGAATGCCAGCTCTTTGGCTGGGATCTTTTTCTAGGAGGAAGATCAGCTCATGACCTTGAATGAAGATTTTTCTCGTCTCTATGAGAATTTGGGGAGGTTTTAGCAGTTGGCTGTTCATTGGAAGGAAGATGTAGGTCAAATTCATTTGACCAAAAACTGGAGTTGAGTTTAGGCACAACAGCATCAATTGATGGTTGTTTGATACCTACTGGTCTTCTGTGTATGTACTTGTGAGTAGAAAATATAATATAAAAAACTATAGCTATAAACTATATATATTAATGCATTTTTATGATACCAAAATATCTATTATATACACGATAAATACATGATTTTATAGTATAAGGAGGATATAAGGCAGATATCAACATACCTAGTTGATAGAAAAATATGTATGAGCTTTATATCAGAATAACTTTTGTGTGAATACCATGTAAAGGATATATGACACTTAGATATAACAAATGTAAAAAAAAAAAAAGAAAAAGAAGAAATATAAATGTAGGTATGTAAAATGTACTAACACAGAAGTATTGCTGGAAAATATGCAGAGGTGTTTTGGCTTGCATAGTTTTTATTTTGGCTTCAGGGTTATCTGTGTAACTCACTGCTGAATTCTGTGCTAAGCCTGGATAATTTAGACTTACAAGAGTGCACTCACCAATTGGCATTCTCATTATAATGAGAATTTCAGTATATTTATATGCAGAATGTGTTTCACTCCTTGCTTCTACAGGAAGCTTTGGTTCTGGGTAGTGTTGGTGACACCACTGGCATTCTTCCTGTGCCCCATACCTTGCTGGCTGGGCTGGAGGGAGCTGATTGATGGGTATTGTCCACTTTCACAACAAGAGCAAGTGCAGTGTGTTCAGGCCAAGGGCACAGAGAGGGAAATACTCATATTAAGCAGAGTTTTTTCATTTTTGCAATTTTTTTTTTTAAAACGGATTTTACAAACAAAGGAAATAACATACTTGCAGCTTGACTAAAATTATACAATGAGTTGACATTACAACTTGGAGCAAAATTCCGGTGTGCTGATACTTATCCCTGTGGTTTAACGGTTAGCCTTGCTTCAAGGTTAATAAAACACACTGATTGCGTTTGATAACTTGTGTAGGATTCCCACTTCACAAAACCAGTTCCAGACAGATTTATTACACATAGATAAAGCGTATGTGTGCCGTTGGCTCTCAAGGACAGCGCTGCTGCTCAGGCAGCCTTTTACTGCCTAGGTTAGTCTTCTGCAAAACGATAAATACCGTATATTTGGAGCTATGTACAGAAGTTGTATCAGTTCCCTCACTTTCTCACATTAGCACAGACCAATTGTAAGTGCAGGAGTCAGATGCAGATGGTTCTCAGTCTTTCCTAATCGCATTCCCAAAGACCAAACACTTTCCTGTTTATGGTTTGGCACTAGTATGAAATCTCTATGAATCGGAAAAGCCTGAGGAAATCTCTCGCTCCACACTAATAATTTTTGGGTGTGGAAGATGAAACTTTTCCAAACTGACCATGCATAGTAGAAATGAAATGAAGTACCTTGAAATGTAGGCTGTTACACTGGGCTGAGGGCACATCTGTATGTGTATCGTGCTAGAGAGTACAGTCGTAGAATCATTGAATCATTCAGGTTGGAAATGCCCTGCAAGATCACCAACTCCATTCCCAACCCACCCCACCATGCCCACTGACCGTGTCCCCAAGGGCCACATCTCCATACATCTTGATCACTTCCAGGGATGGGGACTCCACCACTCCCCTTAGAACACTCGCTTTAAGGAATGCTCTTCGTTCTTCAGGGTTACCATTTTTCTCAGTGCTTTCTGATTAAAAGCACCATTCTGATAACGTTTTGACATGGTTGTTACTGACACATAGGCCTACATAGCACTTTCTGCAGTGAAATCCAATTTTCAATTGGTCCTAATTTTTTTACAACCATCAGTTGTTTGTGATGAAACTTTTCATGCTGAGCATCTTCCCTAGGCTGATTTTTTTTTTTTTAATTTGTTTCTTGGCACTGCTTTGATTGAAAACAGTTCTTCTGTTTCTGAGAATGAGGTTAGGGAAAAATGTTCCTTAACCGATGCTGAATTCTTACATCTGTTTTATTGAGGAGTTGAAAGCCTTCATGCCTTGGAACGGGCTCTTGAGATTTGGGAGGGGGCTTAGGAGAGCAAACCCATGCATAAAGTTGTACCATTTGCCATCCCTGTAAAAATTGACTAAATCTGGCTATGCTGCAAGGTTCCTTATTGCTGTATGCATGCACTAGGCAGGAACTTGTGTAAAAGCTGGCAGCAGAATGGTCTGAGCGTGGAGTTTGGATGAAGTGTGCCACAGGGCTTGGGATGCAGTACCTGGTGAGGGCTGAGCCTGTTCCAGGAGAAGCTCAAAGGGGTGTTCTTCATCTGGATGCCACGGTGTGAAGCAGGAGAATGAACACTTGGAGACCTTGTCCTCCATGGTGCAGCAGGTAGTGTGGAGCAGAAGTTTGGAGGAGTAAAATGTGGTCCTGGCAAGGGAGCAGCACATCTGTGATGGCTTTGCTGTGCCAGCTCTTGCTCCTCTGTTTTGTTTGGAATAACAAACAGGAGTTCCAGATCTTTGTCTGACATATGTGCAATGGACTGGGAAAGGGGCGAGCAGGCATTCATTTCAAGGAGCAAGCAGGGCATGAAGAAGTTGGAGAGGATAGAATAGAGGGAATAATGAAAACTTTGAATGGGGATAGAGGTGCATCCTCACAAAGCTGGGACTGACAGGGCCAGTCCTTCTTGGATTCATCAGCGAGGGAATGGAAAGATGAAGATGTGCAATGGAAGGTTCAGGTTGGATGTTAGGAACGATTTATTCTCCAAAGGGCGGTGATTCAGTGGCACAGGCTGCCCTGGCAGGTGGAAGAGTTCCCATCCATGGAGGTGTTCAAGAACTGTGAAGATGTGGCACTGAAGGATGTGGTCATTGGGCATGGTGGGGTGGGCTGGGGTTGGGCTCGGGGATCTTGCAGGGCTTTTCCAGCCTTAATAAATCTATAATTCTATAAAAACCATTAGGTAATTTATGATATCCTGATTAGTAAAATTTATCCAAGAAATCCAAGAATCCCCGAAATAAAGATTGTCAGCCAAAAGGGCAATTTGAATGTTCTTATTTTAGTATCATCTAAGACAGGAAAAAATGATGCCACTAAGTGCTGCTATCATCTGCGTAAACAATAGAAGCGAAGCGAAGCACAGCATGGACAACTCTAATTTTTGCAGTTTCCTAAAATTGTGAACATGTGTGTCACCATAGGAACTCGTGTGCATTTTGTGGTTCGTGATTGAAGCAAATCATCACTGCAGTTGGAGAGTGAGAAGTGTTGCAGCTTTTGTCACTGCTTGTTGCAGTAACAGAGCGTCGCATTTTTTTCAAGTTAAGACTTAATTTGTGGTTAAAGTCCAGCAGAGCACATTTGCTTGGAAAACAACAAATTACCTATGGGAGAAGCCCTCGTGCTTGGACAAAACGTATGTGTTTGCAGGGTATGGTCTGATGAACCTCCCTGTTGCTTTAGGTGGGCTTTAAAAGAGTTCTCCCATCTCTTATCAAGAATTGAATCAAGGTGTGCGTGGATTTGTGATAACAAATACCTGCGTTGCTGTGAGTGCACAATAAACCAAAATAATTTGAGGACAAGGTTATCAGGATAAATGCAGAGAGGATTCTGCAGTAAGCTAGGAGCTATTTTAAAACGTTTGGCTGCAGCCCTCCTGTAAATAGCAATCAAAGCTGCAGACATGTCTGGCAGTCAGCAGCTCCACGTGTTCTTATGGTTCATACTTTGTTATACCAAGATCATTACTTGAAAATGCCACTAGGTTTAGAGCTATTCTTGTTGAATTAAAATACCTCCTCTCTGAACGTGTAGACACCTTAAAAACATTTCCCCAGCAATGCTGTGCATCTGGCTTTAGATCCATGGCGGGTAGGGGGGTAGGAATGAATGTGAAATTACAGGATCAGATATCATTGTCACTACAAGTAATTTTTCTTTCTGAAAAATTGATTGTGGAGTTCTGAAAGCTCAGTGTATTTTGCCTGCCTTCTCCCTTAATTGTATTTTAAGCACACACGTAGGATTGGAGGATGATCTTTTTTTTTTTTTTTTTTTTTCTTTTCCATTTTATAGATGAAGAATTTGAAAAGAAAATAAAAGATTGTATGATCCTATGGAAATATTTATGTCTGGGACTATGAGGCCAGCTGAGCAGGCTTCCCAGATGAGTTGTGCCATCTCCATCCCCATAAGTTTCCAGGGCTCCGTTGGATGAAGCAGCACAGTGTGACCCCACTGCTGCCCCTGCCTGGAACGGGAGCTGAGCCAGGGACCTCTCGATATCCCTCCTAGCCCTCGTGGTCTTCTGCTCTGAAAAATGCTCCTCCTTTCTGCTCAGCTTTTAAATCTTTTTTGTCCTCTGAATGTGGTTTCCTTGAGGTATCAGCTTAGTCCTGCTGGTATTTGTTTCACTGGATTTAGCTTGATCGCTTTGTTGTCACAACCAATGCTGCAAATAAACCCTGCTTGCATTTTGCCAGGATATTTTTTGAACGCATTCCCGTGCTTGTTCCTGTCCCCACTTTTGTCTGATTATGTTGACAGAAATGTTCACTGCTTTGCCAATGGGATTGCATACATTCATGGTGCTCCCTCCTGCTCTGACCAAACCACAACAACAAAGCACGAGGGCTGGATAGAAGCCAGATGAGATTTCTGTTTAAAATAGGCTCAACCAACAACTCCTTTTTAACGTCTCACTGTAGGACTTTGTTGTTGGCTTGAGGTCTGCTGTCCCGAGGCTGATAGCTGATTGAGTCAGACAGTTGTAAAATTGAATCCAGTGCTGGGTGGATTGCTGTTTTTCCCACATTTCTCATACATTTTCCTCCCTCACACCCTTTTCTAGCTTGCACTCAGTTTCCTATCTTTTAAATAGTTATAATACTGTGGTATTGTGTTCTTGTATAATACCCTAATGCCTTAATCTTTTTCTCTTTTGCAGTCACAGTGCAGCTTGAGGAATACAGGACAGTTTTCAAATAGGCAGCAGAAATACCTTTCCATTGCAGAAGTGTTACCTGGGTCTGAGGAGCTGGTGCAGGTGCTCCTATCCATGAGCCGAGCAGTGAGTGGGGCTCCACCATCCACCTCTCTGTTCTGAGAATTTTTCATTCCACTATTGCTGTGAAACAGATAGGACTCAAAAGAAATCAGACCTGTGGCTCCTAGTTCAGCAAAGTTAATGGAAATGCATGAAAATTTCCTTCCTTGTTCACTTTTTTGTAGAGCTTGGGTTTTTTTGAGCATGCTGTTTGAAGGGATTGCATTGATTTTCAACTTTATTTAGCAACTTTTCAGCCTTTGTGTACAGAAACATTGTGTGTAATTTATTTGTTGGTTCCTCAAGGTGTCTGTTAGTTTGGGTAGGTCACCTGAATCACTGAGATTGGAAAAGACCACTGAGATCATCGAGGCCAACTATCAGCCATCAGTTGGCATCAGTTCCTACTCGTCTCATTTTCCAGTTTGTGTTACAGATACCAAAAATGTCATTTCTGGCCAGCAGAGCTATTCCCTTCTTCATTGTCTGTGTGCAGGCAGGGAAGGTGGACATCTGAAAACATCAGATGCACAATTTGAGGCAGTGTGAAGCTGTTGACTTGGTTCTTAAATGCTTCCATTGTTTTTCAGATGAAACCATGTTTTTCAGTGTCTGTACACATTCCGTGGTGTCAGAAGCTTGGACAGGAGTGCAGCTCTGTGACTGAGCTCCAAACTCCAGGGGAAGTCTTCGTATTTTGCACTTTAGCACATAGAACTTAACGATCTGATGGCAAATAGGGCTCCTGCTATGAGAAGAGCCTGTATTGCTTTAGGTGTCACAGTAAGAGAACTCAGATCTAGTGGTAAAGAAGAAAATATATATTTTAAAATGAAATAAACTTTTTTTTTTTTCCTGGAGATTGAAGAATGTGTTTATTGTATTAAATGTGTGCAGTTGAGCGTTCTGACCTTTTTCAACATGATGGCATTGGAGAGGTCATGCAGAGGGACAGAGGTGGGATTAATCACAGGAAGCAAAGTAGGAAAAACTGAAAGAAATGAAAGAAAAACCTTTGTGTATCATTTAGCCAGGCAACAAAGGAGGCAGGTGGCTGTACCTTTTATTTGAGGCAGATAACACTGAACTGGGAAAGAAATGTTTTACAGTATTACACAGAAACATCCTCTTAGAGAAAGAAAGAAGTGAGGTTGAACCAAGGAATGATTAGGAGGAGCACTGGGGAAAAAAATGTAACACCGAGGCTTATTAGATTATGGAACACTCTTCCCAAAGGATGTGGTTCAAGCTCCATTACTTGTCCCTTAAAATTAGGCTAGTTAGAATAACAGAATGTACTGAGGGAACACTTGAGCACTGGTAGGGAATGAACACAGTTACCCAATCCATCTACTCATTTGTCTTGCTTCCGTGATTCATTTCCTGAAAAACTGCTTCCAAAATGTGCTAATGACATCACAGCTTCAGGCTCCACGGACGCCTTTGTGCTTCTTGGTAACCACGCAGCTTTCAGAGGGAGTTTGTTTGGAGACTGAGCGAGTCGGGGCTCTCTGGCAAGTGTCACTGGGATGCATCCTGAACCACCACCGTGCACACAGAGCTGGGCTGTGTCCCTGGAGGGCTGGTGGTCAGGAGTTGGGCAGCAGCAGAATTTCTGTTGCAGAAGCCACTGCCTCCTGCTTTTCTTGGCAGTGGGGATAAGAAAGGCTTGTCCCCTTGAGAAGCCAGCCGTATTGATTCATTATTCCATGATTTGATGGAAGGAGAATAACTTGTAGCATTCCCTTAAAGTGTAGTGTGATTAGGTTGGTTTCTTCAGTCTGGGCTTGTTGGCTGTGTACGTGCCAGAGTCTTTGTTCCTTGTGAGCTTAATCTTGCTTAGGAATGAAATACTTCATGTGCAAGCTCATTAACCACATGAAAACAATTCCACGTTTCTTTTATTTCAACTTTGTTACTTCCTTGCTGTACTGAGTCCAAAAACTCATAATGGGGCTTCTTTAAAAGCCATGTAGCTGCGGTTCTGGTGGTTATTTATTACACCTGGTGCTCCTCACAATTAGCAGTTTTAAGCTTATTGAGACCCATCTGTTTGAAGATGTGGTCCTAAAACACAGATCGGCTTTGACTCGGGGCATGATATGAACTCCATCTTCAGGCAGCATTTGCCTCTCTGCTCCAGCCTCTCCCATCCGATTCCATGGATCGTTTTTTCCTCTCCCTTTTGCTATTACATAACATCCCCGTGGCAACTTGAGAAATGGCTTACATGGAAAAGTAATCGGAGGAAAAGTATTGATGTATTTTTAGTTTTCTTCTAACACAATGTAGCAGCTGGAAACCAGGAGGAGAGCCAGCACAACGTGAGCTGCCAGCTCTCCGTGGGCCACCAGAAAGCGTTCATCTCACCACAGTGTGAGAAGCGTTGGGTTGACTTGAGAAATGTGACACATCATAAGCATTGAAAAAAAAGAAAAAAAGTCTTCTCAAGTTCCCAGAGCTGCTGCTTGGTCATAATAGGAATTAAGTCTTAATGGTAGTAGTTCTGGATAGTACTCGATTTGCTGGTTGTGGTGAGGGATCACATGATGCTATCAAACAGAAGGAGAGAAAATCACTTGTGCCTTAGTTCTTCATTATCTCTGTAATTTAGTGCTGTCCTGTGTTGTAACACTGAGCGATTAATTCTCTGTATGCTGACAGCTCCATAAATGGAGAAGCAAAGCGTGGAGCTAGCTGAATTAGAGAACTCCTAAAACACGGGGTTAGTGAGAACCACGGAATGGCGTGGGTTGGAAGTCCCCAGTTACAACCTCCCACCAGAGCAGGTTGCCCAGAGCCCCATCCAACCCCAGCCTGGTCCGGAGCACCTCCAGGGATGGGGCGTCCAGTTCTATCCTGCATGGTGCTTTTTGTGCTCGGGTTTTCTGTCTGGTTTTCATTTTCATTTTTTTACCAGCTTCTGTAGCCTCGTCTACCCGTATTTTTTTGTCTTCCTGTGTTTGCTCTTCCCATTTTAGAATAAGAGAGTAGGGTTGTAACTTTGGAAATGTTAAAATGGCAAAAAGAGTTCAAGAAGATCTTTGGAAACTTCGTATCTATTCAAAGTCTTCTTTCTTTTCGTTCTTCTGGTCAGCCCAGGGATACTGCCTTAATCCTGTGCTTGTGGGGCTGCTCACGGAGGAGTCTTTGTGGATGAAAGGTGGCACTCAACCAAATAGGTCCAAGAGCAATAGAATTCATTTGCAGGATTGTGATGTGTTTAATGAATATCATTGCATTTTGCAGCTTTTATTATAAAAAGTAACATCTCAATTCTTAAAAGCAAGCTGCTAAAATTTTAGTCTCCTCAAAGCATAAATGAACTTATTTGAGTAGGTACAGCTGTGAACCTCACCCGTTTCTCTTTGCTTCTGCCTATCAGAGACCAGAGTGTTAGGCTGTGATTTCTGCCTCATTCTGCTTACATTAAAAAGTGGTCTGGTGAAAGACAGTTCCTCTTAGATGAATGTGTCACTGCTTCATTTTGCCATTAATGTTGTTCCGCAGGCTGTCAAACTCAATTACAAGTCTGGTGTTGTTTTCATGGCTCTCAACAGTGTTTCTTGCCATCCTAGAGCAGACTTCGGATTCTCTATTGCAAAGAAATGTGCTTTGCTCTTAAAGTGAGGTTTCTATTTATTTTAGTTTGAAACAGATGGAAATATCCACGGCTGAACGATGTGAAATTATATTAGACATCTTTGAAGGTAGGAGATGATTTTAGGATTTTGGAAGAAACCTGGAAGAGCTCAATGTTGCAATCGTGTTGCTCTAGCATGTAATTTAGTGAAAATTTGATGTCATTTGAAATAGTGGACCACTACTGTTTGCTGCCTTATGCAGAACAGTATGAGTAGGGAAAACAGTTGTGGTGTGCAGTTGTGTGGAACAGGAGGGAAAATGGATCTGCTCATTCTAGTTTTAAAGCAAGAAACAACATGTTCCAAGTTCCATTGTTGTTTTGTTGTTTTTTTTTCTTCCCAGAGATAATTGGCAAAATGTTTATATTGCTTTAACTGATTAAAAAATAATAATAATAATTTGATAGTGTGATTCCATGTGGAAACGAGTAAACAAAGTTATGTTAGAGAATGGCAATTAAAAATAGATGTTTTGCAGCAAACAGCACATTGTATAGATGAAAAGTTCCCTAACTACAGAACTATTGAAGAGTGTTTTAAGATTGCTAACTTCATCAGGGCTGTAATTGACATGAGAAGGGCTGTTTTTGGTTGCCCTTTGGAGTTCTTTTAGTGTTCGCAGAGCTTCAGAAGCAGGTTGGATCATCGTGCTGTGGTAGGTAGTCTGCACCCTTTTGCCCTTTCCACAGTCTGGTTGTTTATTGCTGAGAATTGTGGCTTATCTTTGGCTTATCTTGGCCACTGAGAACGTATAGAATAAAATGAAAAGCATTGGCTGTGACATATCTCTTCCCAATACTTTGTTTAGCGCAGTAATGCAGTGGTCATGAACAAAAGCACTGCTTTCCTTACTAACACTGGAGGCACCAACCAGCACATAGCACCCAGTTTGCCATTGCATGTTGGAGCTGAAGTGAATGTCATGGGCCCACTTGCATGGGACTGATTTTTCTGGAGAAATGCCCTCGCCAGCCAGAGGCAGAACTCCAAGAGGTCACTTGGGTCGTGTATCAATGTGTGAATTCCTTGAGGGCGTAATTAGCTCATTCTCTCTGATGGAAGACTCAGGTTACTAATCAGTACTTGGACCACGTCTCTCTTTACCTGAATGCTGAGGAAAGGTGTAGTAACGGCAGTGGTGGAGTTCCCATCCCTGGAGGTGTTCCAGAGCCATGGAGATGTGGCACATGGTCAGCAGTCATGGTGGGGTGGGTTGGTGTTGGACTTGGGGAGCTTAAAGGTCTTCTCCAACCTTAACAATTCTATAAGCCTTTTACTTGGAAAGCTACCTTGGTGGTCAGTGACTTTATTCTGTTTTGAGAACAGTAGATCACAAACACAGTGATAACAAATTATTAAAGTAACATGAAATTTTTGCTATGGAGGTTCTAATCATCACACTTTTTATTGCAAGAAGCCCTTCAAGCTGCTCAGCGCTGTATGTCGTTAGTTCCTTTGCCTTTGATGTGGCACTAATTGCCTGGCCATGGTGCTGATGAACGGAATGTTGGTTATTACAAAACCTGACCGTATGATTATGTTTGAAGAAAAATCTGGTTTGGCTTCCAAAACTTTGTAGGGCTGAGAATAGATTCTGTTAATTGGCAATACTGTGTGTATGCTTTGCATTGCGATGGCTCGCAGGTTTTTTGTCCTCTGCATCTCGAATCTGTCAGATTAGAATACTGAACCAAATTAGAAACAATATAGAAAACTAAACCTCCTTAATTTTCATTTCTTTCGTTAAAAAATCATGTAATTGTTAACTTTGATTCTCTGACATGAATTAAAAATAAGAATTTTGAAGTTGAGTTTCTTCTTACTGTGCTGTATAATTAAAGACTTCACTAAAGCTCTGTTCATTTGATACAATGATCAGAATCTGCCTTAAATTCTCAAGGTACATTCAAAGCCATTCAGTGCTCAGCAGGCATTCAGGGATGAGAATGCTTATCTATAGAAAGGGGAGAACATTCTAATATGCACTGTTAGTGCAGTTAGGAAGCAAATAACTGAGAGCTGCTGTGAGATGATCAGTTCAAATTGCAGTTGATGATGGGTTTGGTTGTTTTTGTCCCCAAGAAGTTTATTATTTGCTGTTACATTGTCTATCCACTTCTAATGAGCAGCAGTTATATTCTCTACTGGACTCTGGTTGTTGAAGCAGTATTGGCTTCTGTTACTTTGCTGTGCCTCAAATATACTGAGGTTATCAACATTAGAATACAGAATAAAAATACTGCAGCATGGAGAACATGAGTTTATTCAAGTGTTTGTGTACAGGCTCCTTATTCTCTCTCAATACAGTAGAATTATGAGGGATCCTTCAGCCAGTGTCTGCTCTGTGTTTCGTGTTCACCCTTCGTTTCCGTTCTGCATGCTTTTTCTTATCTTCCTGTGGCTTAATTTTCTCATGTTCCTCCTAAAATTCTCATTTTTAGAAATCACGTCTCCATACTGCGCAGAGGTGAATTGCTTTTCTCCTTTTCCACATCCCTGTGCGTTAGATAATTCCCTTCTCTCCAGAGGAGCATTCTTCATTAAAATAAGAGCGTGCATTCTGCTGTCTAATTGGATTCTCCTTTGTGCCTTTTCTCTGCAGCTGGCCTGTGGACAGTCTTCACCTTGGGCGGAGTGGGGAGTAAGGCAACACCACAGCTGGAGCAGTGCTCCCCACTGGCTAACCAGAGCCTGCTGCTGCTGCTGGTCCTGGCCAACCTGACCGACGCTCCGGACACACCGAACCCCTACAGGCAGGCAATTATGTCATTCAAGAACACACAAGGTTTGTGTCTGATAGGACAAGGTGAAATGATTTCAGACGAAAAAAAAGGGGAGATTTGTACTGGAAATAAGGAAGGAGTTCTTTACAAGAAGGGCAGGGAGGTGCTGGTTGCCTGGAGAGGTGATGGTGCCCCATTCCTGTGGGCAGTGGATGGGCTCTGAGCGCCTGGTGGAGCTGTGGGTGTCCCTGTGCACTGCAGGGCGTGGGGCCTGATGGCCCTTCCCACTCAAACCATTCTGTGATCCCTTGATTCTCTGATCTGTTCTTACTCCAAAGCATGAACCGATGAAAATGAAATTTTTAAGTTGCTGCAACTTTTTGGAGATTCTCTTTCCAAAACCTGTTTTCTCTCCAGCACGCTCATGTAACAGGACACCTTCCTCTGGGAATTGTGATGAGTAGTTGGCTCCCTGGTGCTGAAACTCATGGAAGGGACAGAGGAAGGAGGGTACTTTTTCCTTCAGACGTGATGAGTTCAAGAAAGCTTCATAATTTTAGAAGACATAAATAAAACTGTCTTCCAAGTAAACTGGTAATCCAAGAGACTGCAGGAGTTCTCTGAAGATTTGTAGTGCTTGGAGAAATCCTGGTTAGCTGGCATCATGTCCCGTAGAACTGTGATGGGCTATTGCATTGCTAATTGTGTCATTCTGTGTCAAAAGTAGCATGAAAACCCCTTTTTTCTTTAGATGTGAGTGTCTACAGAATGACATTGTTTCCATTAAACTTGTTTCCACTAGCGATATTCAAGTAATTGAGCTTATATTTGGTTCTTGAGAACACTGAGTGGGACTGGAAAAAGGAGAATGGCATTAAAAAGTCTAGTTATGGTCATAATGATTCATAGGATGTGATTTTAATGTGAAAACTGGCTTTTGGCAGTGTTGAGAATGTTGTAGAAAACTTTGCCAAGTGTATGCACTGGAAGGCAAGGGGAAGTAGGAAAGCCACACTGCAGTGCGTGTAACGTTGGTGATCAATCTCTGAAGGTACAGAGATGCATCAAAAACCTGCTCTGTCCACCAGTGACTGTGCAGAAATAGTGGTGTTGCCACACCGTTTTCTACAGCACGACTTTCCTAAGTTAATGCATTTTTAATAAGCAATGAACAATGCAGAAATCTGTAGTCTGTTATTGTGGGAACTGAGGAATTTTAGTTAAAGTCTTCGAGTTTGGACATCTTGTTTATAGAAACGGGGCAATTTTTAAGTCCAGACTTGTAGGATACTTGAGTATTTGAACTGTTGTTGTTCCCAGGGTATCCACAAAATTACTGCAGTTTTTCCATATGGTGAGCTTGTTGATATGCTCAGTAAGGATAGCATCCTTGCATCAGTTGCCAAGACACTGAAAGAAGTAATTCAGTTCCTAGAGGCAATCTCATCCCCCTTCGTGTGTCTGCCACGGATGCTTGTTTGGAATGGTTCTTTGTGCAGAGCTGGGCAGGAGGATACTATACAAATTTCTGGAGAGGTTTTTGCAAGTTGAGAAATGTGCCTCTGATGCAGTGGAACAAACTTTGCACTCTCAGAGGTGTTTTGTGAAAAAAAGAAGGGCATAATCTGACATAGGAAGGTGGGAAGGCTGAGCAAGGATAAGAACCTGGCTCTTTGCATGCTGAGCCCTGACTGTCGTGCTTGCTTCTTCTATTTCCTCTGGAAATTCCTAGAAGTTAGAGATGTGTGTTGGAAGTTTTTGTTGAAATTGGTGGAGCTTCTGGAGAAAAAGTTCTCCGAGCAGAATGCTGTTCTGTTCTCACTTTCAGCTCTGCCATAAATCTCATGGTGAGCATGCATAAGGTACTGCTAGTCTGGATTATTAGACCGTATGGAAGGAGGCTTCCTCAGCACCCTGTAAGGCTTATGCCCATCTATTGTAAGACTTGTGGATGTTTTGGGTTACCTCTTTATTATGGTGCCTGTATAAAATATTTCATTCAGAGGTTTAAAAAATTGAAAGCTATCTGGATGGCAAATATATTTGCTAATGATTGTTTTATATTTTTCTGTTTCAGACAGCAGCGCTTTCTCATCATCACATCCCCACGTTTTCCAGATTAATTTTAACAGCTTGTACACAGCTTTGTGTGAGCAGCAGAAGTCTGATCAGGCGACCCTTCTGCTGTACATGCTTCTGCACCAGAATGGCAATGTACGGACATACGTGTTGGCACGGACAGACATAGAGAACCTTGTAAGTATTGTTCTGCTCGCCCTGGGGTCCCATCACAAACCCTTTGTGCCAGATCCACACCACATTTAAGTTCCTCTCAGGGTGGGGACTGCACTCCTCTCTGGGCAGCCTGCTCACGTTGGCAGATTGTGTTCTGTTAACTTATTTTTTAGATATTCATGCCAAAAATTGCACAGGTTTATCATGTGTGTAAGTGTATAATAGCAGAATGAACTGTGACGTGTTTGACGTGCCAGGTATCTCACACAATTGACATAAAGCTGAAACTCCTCAGTGAATACCTTGCAGACTCTGTAGAAGTGCAACTTCAGTGACTCCTTAGCTGCTTCAATAGGATTGTGGTTCACAGCTGATGTTACAGACACCTGGTGCAGTTCTTGTAGGTTATAAATAAGCTGATGCTCCCTGGTGCACTTAGTAATGTCACAAACCACTTCAACAAATCTTACTTATTAAAAAGCATTCCTCTAATAAGATAATGGCTGTCTGGGGGAATAGGTAACAGAATAGAGAGCCTTTTCCATTACGGTATTTGAAGTCCTGCCAGATAATTGGATCCTGTGCCTGTTTGATGGCAGATATGGAACGGGTTTGGGCTCGGTCCAAGCTCTGCCACTACAATCAGAGTTGTTAGAGACTGCTGTTGGTAGACTCGGGCAGGATGGTTGGTAGTGGATTGATGATTTGAAACTGAGCTTCTGTGTAGTCTGCTGCACACTGTCTAGGTGTGACCTCAGTCATTCTGTGTAAATCCTGCGAGCAAGGCATTATATTTGGTGTCCTGTGCTATTGGTATGTGGTATGATGGGTTTCGCAGCGGCTAAGCTTATCGATTTATTGTCAGAGAAACAAAGTTTAGGTGTAAGCACTGTTTTGAAACTGGTTGCTCTGTCTCAAGCTACCCTGTCCATTTATTTTACCCTTCATGCATCCTGGTGCTTTTAATGGTCATTGCTGATACACTGCTGACATCTTTTTGCAGTGTGCTTGTTTTCGGTGGGCTTGTAGGTAGGGATGGGCTGGTAGCTAAGAAGAGCAGTCTCAGCTGCTCTATAGCATGTGCTGAGCCAGGCACAAAAAGGAGTGGGAGCGAGGAGTTAATGGACGACAAAACTATGGTCTCCCAGTTACAACCCCGTGGTTAAAAATTTAAATTTGTAAATGGGAGGAAGGGGCAGGAGTGTGGGGCTGCTTCCGTATATGGCTACAGTAAGGCTCTGTGCTATTCTGGTGCTGTGCTACCACGCTCCATGAAATAATCACAAGCTATTGGAAGATGGAGAGAGTGCACAGAAACAGTTTTTTGCTTAAAAAAAAAATCCAAACACCCACACACAAACTAGCAGAACTGTGAGGGCTTGTTGTGGGAAACTCAGAAAGTGAACTGTGCTGAGTTAGTGAGAAAGCTGTCTGAGCAGTGTGTGGACGTGTCAGTGTCTTTGCAGGGAAAACATTGTCCAGGAAGGACTCAGCCTGCTGGGAGGCACGGTAAGGACAAAGCCTGGAAGGTGAATCCCATGGCTTAGAAAGATGGGAGGAAAACAAAGTAATTCCTTGAGCCATTCCTTGGGTGGCTTCTTGGAGGACCGTGGTGTCAGGCATAAACCAGTGGGCCAGCTGGGTGAAGCACAGGGCTGTGATATGAGAGATCTGGTCAGCGTTCAGCTGAACTCTCATCTAAATTTGAGGGGTTTTAGGTTTTGGGGGTTGTTCTCTTGCACTTCATTCGACGCGTCACAGCATTTGTTGTCTGTTTTCTCTTCTTTTTTTAACAATTCTTTCTGGATTTGGCACCCAGGAAGCATCGCTAACAGATGTTCTCTGGCATTTCTGGGGATTTTTAAGATATCTTTGCACTTCTGTAACATCTGTTTAATTTGTAAATTGAGCCAACTGTTTCTAACTGCTATAGTAGATTGTTTCAGCTTGTTTCCTGACTGGCATATGAACCTACCTCTGTCATTTACATGGAAATACTTTCGTTTTCTTGCTTTATTGTACATAGCACAGTGTATCATTTATCCTCTTATAATCTGTTTGGTTGAAAGTAATACAGCATTTGTATGTCTTCCATAACGTACACCATCTCAGTGCATGTAATTCCATAAAATACTTGCTGTGTCTGGAAATGCACCTGCATTGTTAAATTGTACGTGCAAAGATTCTCCAGGAAATGGTGGCACTGATGAAACAGGGGGCAATTAGTTCATTTCTTCATAAGCAGAGTAGCATGGTTTGTGGATGGGAGAATGTTGAGCCTTTTCTTGTTGGTAGGAGCACGGGCAGCTTCTAGTGTCTGCTTTTATCTGGCCCTTGGTTGGGGGATTAAAAGGAGAGCTTTGTAATGGTGGCTGTATCTTACTGGTTGAAAGCTGCTCCTCATAGAAGAGTACTGATAGTAATCCATAGTGACAGTTAAATGATTCTGAATTAAAGGGCCTGCAGAACAAGAAGTGGTTACGGTATGTTTTTTTGCAGTTTCATTCAGAAATCATTGATTGGAGGGTATGACTGCATGTTCAAAAGCTTTGGAATAAGGAGCTGCACCGTTGTATTTTTTTGCTAAAAAAAATCAACCAAGCAAATAAGAAGCAAGGCACTTATTTGTATGGATATTCCTGGATGTAGCTCTCTTCTTTTTGGAAGAATGGGTTGTGGAAGTATTCTGTTAACCTCAAGTGCTGGTGTGTATTGCACCAAGCATGTCTAAACAGGGTCTGCACAACACTTGACTACACCATACCCGTGCATAAGTTTAATTAAGTCTCACACATGCATTAAGTGTTAATGCACGGGTGTGACATAAACGTTGTGATTTAAATGTATGTCTCTACCATAAAGGTGTAGAAGTATTTTGGTTACAAATCTAGAAAAATTCTAGTGAAACTGAAATTCTAGTTTTGTCTTGCATCTTAACTCTCTTAAATCTTTTCTACTTAAATGGTGGCTTATAAAATCACAGAGTATCCTGAGGATACTTTGAGAGGATATTATGAGAGATCCATAAGGACCATTGAGTCCAACTCTTGGCTCTACACAAAGACCAGACCATGTCGCTCAGAGCTTGTTGAATACTTCTTGTTTTCAGAACAGTAACACTTGTCCTAAAGGAATGTACACCTCAGCATATCAGTGTGCAAAGGAAAAAGTGCCAGTGGAATTTATGAACTACATTTTTTTGGTTTTCATCTGAAAATGGCAGGTCGTTGGCCATTTGTTTCTATGATTTGCCTCTTTCAGTTTGGTCCAGTAATAGAACACGAGAAGTTGTCTCACTGGTTACTTTTGTGTATTGTTTTGTCCTATGTGCAACTTATAACTCTTAGGCTTGGAAATGGTGTTGAGCTTATACAACGCAAAGCTGTATAAAATTAAAATATTTCATTTGGGAATAGCTTGAGCAATGGACTGATGGAGAGACATTTGTATCCCTTTTCAACACAGCTGTGAAGGGTCTGGAATACAGTTCTGTGGGGAGTGCTTAGGGAAGTGGGATTGTTCATTTTGGTGAAGAGGAGGGTCCCTACAACTCCCTGAAAAGAGGCTGTGGTGAGGTGGGCATTGGCCTGTTCTCCTGGATAATGACAATGGGAATAGAGGTAATGGCCTCAAGCTGCACGAGAGAAGATTCTGGTTGGATATTAGGAACAACTTTTTCTCCCAAGAGTGGTGGTGCAGTGGTAAAGGCTGTGCAGGGAGGTGGTGGAGCCCCCATCCCTGGAGGTGTTCCAAAACCATGGAGATGTGGCATTTGGGGACATGGTCACTGGACATGGTGAGGTGGGTTGGGGTTGGGGATCACGGAGGTCTTCTCCAACCTTCATGATTCTATGATTCTCTTCCATCCGAAGACAAGTGGTTTTGCAACACACCGAACACATATTCTAGGAAAACAGTCTTTACTCTCAAGACTGATACTCGTAAAGCAGAGAAAGATTGTCTCCAGTTTTAACTGGAGAAGAAGAATCCTTGAATATGTAAAAGAAGGAAGTTTGCGATGCGTAAATATTTTTTCTCCACTTTTGCTGCTGTATTGCCTTGCCCCTGGCTAAAGCATCTGTCAGAAGCTTTTGTGGCCTGCAGTACTTAGCTAAGCCTCATAGGTTTTGATAGAAACTGTGTTGTGTATTTAATATGTTCCAACTGTTTTGGGACCTGTTGACTGAACAGAACATTCTGGTAACTTCAGAGGCTTGTGCAGCGCTCAGCGCTCTGGCCTCGCACCAGAATAGGTTTCACATGATTTATCCTGCTTCACTGGACTTGTTTTGAAGAACAGAAGTCTATAGGTGTCTAGAATCTTCTTGGACACCATTCTGCATCTCATTCACTATCCTGGAATTGGGAGTTGTCTCCAGTTCCTTTTTCCAGGGTATTTTTGCAGTGTGGGGAAGCCACATACTGAGCTAGTGGAAAGCTAATTTCCAGTTGGTAGGACGACAGTGTTTGCATCTGGATTAGCTTTAGCCTAGCATTCAGGTATGCTTGCAGTTGCAATTCGTTTTCATTATTACTGCAAGACTTTGGCTGAAGCCGTTCATCCTGGTGGAAATGTTGCAAGACCTTGGGCTGAACTCTCAGCAGAACGTCAGTTCTCGTTGGCTGCATGCTGTCTAAAATGGGAAAAACAGGCCTTTGCTAGTCGTAACCCAACCCAAACTGGTTCTTGTCTGGATTATCTCCACACACCAAAATGGGATCTGAATTTCAGGTCACCTCAGCTCCAATATGCCTGGCTGTGTTTGATGAGAAAAGTTATTTCAGACCAGGCTATGCTAGCAGAAATGGTTAGAAACAACTGTTTTCCTGTTTGCACTGTTGAAAATCTTGCTTATTTTCCCATAGTCTACAGGGGAATTCAAGCTTTCAGAGCCTACAATAACTACTATGGCTGGAAATGTAATTTATTGGGAATTGGAATGCCATGTCTCACCACAAGAAAAATTTTGTGTGGACTGTCTTGTGGAGACAGAGTGAGACAGACAGAAGGTGTTTGAATGCTGTACGTCACTGCTTAGGAGTGGTTATTTGGAGAGGGAGAAATCACTGTGATACTGTTCAGGATGGGCTGGTAGTTGGGAGATTTGGAGTCTCCTCTTTTTATTGTCAGCTGTTTGAAAGACTCATCTAATGTGCACATTCCTCCTTCCCCAAAGGTTCTGCCAATTCTCGAAATTCTATATCATGTTGAAGAAAGGAATTCGCACCATGTCTACATGGCTCTCATCATTTTGTTGATCCTCACCGAGGATGATGGCTTCAACCGATCCATTCATGAAGTGGTGAGTTGCTGCTTTGGTAAATAGCTCTTGAGACCTAAAAATCACTCTAGTCTTTATTTATAATTCTAAGCATGCAGTGACTGCGGATTGAGGGACTAGGGGGGCTATAAAAGGGAGACAGAAACAGAAAAGCTTTTTTATTTCTCTTCAAAGTCTTTGCTTAACCAGTTGGATGCAGCTGAGGGAGGGCCTTAGTTGGAGTTTTGTTTTCCAAACTGTTGCTTCCTTACTTGGCATTTCTTTTCTTCTTCCTGCTAGATTAATATCTATTATACATTGTCCATATAATATCATCCAAATGTTGACTCTCTGTGATGGGCCTTGACCATCTGTGCTGGAGAAGACCTTGGATAATAATATTCTGGTTCCCAGCTTCTAACACTGTGATAATACAGATGTCTGCACTGATTATATTTTATTTTTTGACTGGGACATAGAAACTCTCTTTTGGGGTTATGTAAAATCAGTGAAATGTGAAAAGCTAGAAGCAACTGCTCTCAAGTAAATTTCCAGCCTGACTGCGAAGTAATTGGTGTTTCTTCTTAGTGCCAGTGATCAGACCTTAATAATACGTTCTGAATAATAGTATGTTCTGAAATGTCAGAGTTTTATATAGCTCTGTATGTCATAAATGGAGCTTGGTGAGGGTTTAGGGTACAGCAGATGATCCCACCTCTGCCTCAGTCTGTTTCCTTATTGTCCTTCATTTGTTTCAGTTGGTTTACATGCAGTCTGTCAAAAATTCCTTGCTGGATAAATAAAGTGGAAGATTTCCCTAATGCTGTTAATGAGGATCCAGCTGTGGAATGAGAACTTAAATCAAGTGTCCTTGTCCAGTTTATGCTTGCCATCACCACTAACCCTGGCAATGTATTTGTAGTGTAATGTGGATGTTATTTTACTACTTCCGTTTCATTTAGAAAAATATCTGGTTCCTTTCACCCTGCACTGATTTGCTCAGCCATGCCTTTGCCTTTTTCTATTTTCTTGTCCGTTTAATCTGTTTTGCTTCAGAATCTTGCTGCTTCTCTCTTATTCCATGGCTTTTTCTCTCTACAACTCCCTCCATATGCCTGCTCAGTGGCATCCTTTCAGCAGTAATGCCAAGGAGTTTGCTCATTCTGCAGATTGGTGAGGGTGGCTGTGAGCTGCCTTTGAGTCTCTGTGAGATTTTGTCACCCTACTTCAGAATAAGGTGTGAAACTTGGAGCATAAAAAGCCAGTGGAGCACTATGACACGGCTCAGGTCAGCTATGGAATAACCTTAGTTCTTCCACTGGTTCTCCTCTATTTCTTAATACTGATTTTCTCACCTTTTATCACTTTTCTGTGATTGACTGTATGTGTTTCACGTCAAAGCAGAGAGCAGACTTTATAGAATCATGGAATGAATGATAAAATGGCTTAGATTGAAAGAGCCCAAAAGATCACTTTAAGGCAAATCAGAATGCTGTTCCATTACTGCAGTGCTCGCCTTTGAAGGCTTTTTCCTTGCTCCATGCTTAGGAGAAAGAGCTGGTCATCCCCTTCCCCCAAATTAGCTGTGATGTAAATGAGAGTTGATGACTACATCAATGATTGCTTAATTGATAGGAAAAAAAGCATATTTTGTCAAGCTTTTAAAAAGTTACCTTTGTGGTGAATGGATATGTTGGTGGAAGGATTGGTAGTTAGCACCTCGCTTTGTCTGCAGGAAAAGGGTACAAAATCATACTGATGCATCAGTTCCCCTTTCCCATCCTCTGAAATGGTTTAAATCCCTATTTCCAGGTGTTAGTGACTGAACTACTATTCTAAAAGTACAGTGTAATGGAAGTATTTAGTCTCCTGCTTTCCTAAAAATTAAGTCCACATCTCCTAAAAGTCTAAGGGGATATTATACAGGAGAAAATATTATGAATAGAACTGGGAAACTGCATGTATACAGTTGTCAAACATGTTACACGTGTTACAAACAATCAGTTACACAAGTGAAATGAAATCTTATTCACTACAAAGGTTGCTCAAACGTTAACTACAGCAGGATTATTTTTTTTACTCTCTTGGCTGAAGAATGAAGAGAGAAGAAATTGATGTATTTTAAGTCAACCTGGTTTTCTCTCTGCTGCTCTGTATCCTATGTAATGTTCTTATAAAAACCTTTATACACTGTTTTCCTTTCACCCACATTTATTCATTGATTTCTAAGATTAATTTTAGTAAGCCCAATTTTATAAATCTTGTGATTATACAAACTAGTAAAGAGCTTAGGAAACCACAGAAATTCTTTTTGACTGTTGAATCATTTCTCTTTAAATTGATTGTGGTCTTAACTGCTGGAAACCATGATCCAAACCATTAGTCCCAGTGTGGCATCTTGAATTTGGGGCCCTGGAACCACGGAGAGCTCCATTTCTTTCATTAACAATAACTGAGTAAATGGGTAAATGCAAGAATTCCCAAAACGGGTGCGTATCGGTGATTCTTCTTTCCTGATTTATGCAACTGTAGATGGAAAAAAAGATCAGATGTCAGAATAACTTTGTGTAATACTTGAAGTGGCAGCAACCTGTAGCACTACCACAGTACTTTGTTCTGCAGCTGTTAGCGACAGTCTGTAAAGCACAACTTAACTGTGTCTGTCTTTACTCTGCTAAAGAACATTTCTCAAGCCAATCAGTGAGAAAACAAGAACCTCAGTGCTCAGGATATGGAGGACTGAGTTCCTGTTCTTTTGGTCTGTGTCTTCTGCACAGCGTTCAAAAGAGCATTTCATCAGAACCTCTGTGTTTTTTGTCCTGCAAACCAAAGAGTTTGTTTCAAGTGTGGCATTGTTTTCATGCGGATGATACTGAAGTTTGAAATACTTTTCACGTTTCATGCTTCTGGAACCAGTTGCTTTTGTCTTATGAAATTACTATCCGTGTCTAGAATAAGGCCTATAGGATTCTTTTTCCTTTCTCTTCTCAGGTTTTGTTTTCAGATCTACTGATTAAGAGTTTTGGTAAAGCATGCATGTAATTATGTCTTGAATATTTAGTACTACTGTCAGCGGGATCCAAGCTATAATGAAAGATATCCCTTGGAGCAAAGAAAACCTATAACATACTTCTTTGGGATCCAAGGGCAGAAGGTGGTGTATAAAAACTAGAATTATACACAGAGTATGTGGTCTCGACTTTGTGTTTCAGGGAGTGTGACACAGAACAATTGTACTCTAAACTTTCAGTTCTTAATACCAAGAACTTTTATTCCTATGGTGTTTGAGTGCCTTTTGGATCCTCAATAAAAGCACAGCACTGATGATCTATCAGCGTCACAGACTGCAGTATAAATCGCTTTTCAGTTCATGGGTCTTGATGGAAGGCATGCACTCGTTTATGTGTTAAACTTACTGCAAGAATTAAGGCTGATGACTAGAAAATAATTGTGCAAGATGCACACTGTCATGTACATCCTGCTTGAAATATGAAACGTCTTTGCTGCAACTCAGCATTGCTGAGTAGCATTCTGCTGGCTGATTGTGTTAGAGGGATCCTAGTTTTGCCATATGAAGCCTGGTGAGAATTCATAGAATCATGAAATCATTAATATTGGAAAAGATCTCCAGCATCATAGAGTCCAAGCCCAAGCCATGCCCACCATGCACACTGAACCACTCGGAACCAAGGCATGTTGGTGGAAGTGGAACCAAGATCAACAAGTTGATGGGAAAGGGAGAACAAGAGCTTCCTTGCCTAAGTGTTCATTTTTAAATTCAACCTTTACTTTTCTTTTTAAAGAAATACATCTCTCTTGATGTGCAATGAAAAATGTGATGTTAATATTCTACAAGACTCCTATGTAGACCACTGATATTCCTCTGTACAAAATCAATATCAAAAAAATAATAATTGCACTACGTAAATCTCAGCTGTGCACACTGTACTTGTTTTTCTGTAGCAGAAGATGATTAGTAACCATGTACACAAAAATTAGGATTTGCTGGTTTTATTTTTAATGCAGCAAGTCAGTATAACTATAAGGTTAGTTGCTGGATTTTCACCTGTCTGTTTGGACACAGATGCATTAGCTGAAATATTTTGACATGCTACATTCATTATTAGATTCTCATAAGAAAGTGGGTTATGATTCTGACGTTGTTTTAGAATAATGTTTTGATGTAGGGAGAATCCCTGCTAAATGTTGGTTACAAGGGGATTAAGTAAATGAAGAATAAAGTATCCTTAAAGGTTGTTAAGTGCACTACATTAAGCTTCAGCTCTGCTTTTGTTGCTTATTAAAGGGCTTGTTTGTTAGTGCAGAGGGAGGTGCCTGTAGATTGCAAACCTGTCCAGAATGTTGGTGGTTGTTCAGAAGTTGCTATGATTTGGATCTCTGTAGGTAGAGACATTGGGATAGTCAAGGGAGGTCATACTGTGCCTACAGAAAAAGTACATGCTTTTGTAAAAGCGTCTGCAGAACTTAAAAGGAATGAAAATGCAGAGTTTTGTTGTATGTTGACCCACGGTGAGAATAAATGGAAGAATATGTTCCGACTAGCAAATGTAAATCTTCTGTTGGTTGAGTATCAGAAAATGGTGGTGGGATGCAACTGATAGGGAAGGTGAACTGAAAACCAGGGCAAATAACTTCCAGTACTGAGAGGTATCAGCTCTGGAATAGCTTGCCTGCTGGAAGGTGGGCTGCTCAACTCGTTTATAACAGGAGTAAACAAAGATTTTCACTACAGGCTGTAAAAACCAATCTTGTTTTGTCAATAATATGGAACAACTCATTTCTCTCCAGTTCTCATGCAGTTCTATGATTCATAACTTTCATAATAGTTTTAAAACAAACCAAATCAGTATTTAAATGTGTTCAGTATGTGTAATACTGCAGGGAAACAACAGCCAGTGTTAATAACTGATGATTTGGGTTTCACAGATAAGGATATTTTCTGTTTGTAGGCTCCAGCGTGCCCTCTCTGTGAGTTCTCTGTAAAACACCTTTGCACTGGTTTGTTCCTTGCTGAAATACATCCCTTTGCAAATACACCAGCTGAATATCAAAGTAATTCAGTACTGTTTGAGCAGATCCAGGCTTTGGGCTGAATTGGAGAAGCTGGGTTAATGAACAGCTCTGAGTCTCCTGTTTCGTTCTCAAAGGTAGGGAAAGGAAAGAAGATTTGAATGCTTCACATACTGCTGTTGATACAAGTTTTTTGGTGCACTGTCTGTTATTAGGAAAAATATTCACAGGAACAGGGACAAACTCTGTCAGCAGCAACGAGGACACATTGCCCTCTCTGCATCTGTGTCATATCTGTCGTCAATGGGGGCAGACACAAAACGAGGAGGATGAGAGGCAGAAATGAAGAGTGCACAATGAGTAATGCCATGGTCAGCTTTTGCAGGGCGTGGGTTGGTAATGTGCTCTGAATGATGGAGCCCTCCATTAGGTACCTCGTGTGGCCTCATGATTTCCTTCTAAACCATACATCTTTAGCAAATGCTGTTTGACACTGAAATTCTTGTGGTGGAATGTCTTCAAGACCCTAAGAAGCAGCAGGAGAGAATAACCCCGTGGAGGGCTGTGATCTGTAAAGGCTCGGAGCAGGGTACGTTCTCCTTAAATATATGTTACATAGAGGATTTCAAATGACAATTATGCTGCCATGGAAATGAACAATTTGGAGTGACCTTTTCGGAAGTCAGTTCAGTGATTTGCAACCAAATGATTGCATCAAGCCGGACATGCAATTAATGTTTATAAAGTATTTATCTTGATTATTGCTCTGGCAATGTTCAGATGTGGCGGAAGAATAGTGCATCACCCAGCCAAGGGCTGATAGAGTGGGAGATGCCCAGATTTTGCCACAGATACTCTGCTGCAGACTTTGCAGAATTTGGTGTTGTGAATTTCTTCAGGATCCCATGTAGATTAACTTACTGAGATTTTTTAGGCAGCTGGAGGAGGCTTTAGATTCTGAGCGTATTTCTAAATGCTGTTTAGTTTGTTGCTATGTTTCCATCCTCTCTATACAACATGGAAGCCTTTCTGAGCTTATGGATCAATGGAAGGAAGAGGGAATTGTACAAGCCAAGCAATGCAGGGTGAAGATCAACCATTCTTTCCAGTCATCCAAACAAGAGATGGGAGGAAGGGATACAGTCAGAAATGTTTTTGTGTAGCACTTTGACAACAGTAGTTAATGAAATTGAACAGTGAGGTTTAGATTTTTAATGTGTTTTTTCTTTTCAGTAAACATGAAGTTTCAACAAAGCAAACTAAAAATATCGAAGATAAAATTTACGGAATTGATAAGATTTACGGAATGGCCGCTCTTTGTGAAATAGTCCTTGCTGAGTAAATCTTCGGTTTGACCCAGAATAACCATACATTTATAGGGGAACTTCTCCGTGCTTTTAGGGTATTTGCCATTTATTATTTTTTATCATTTCTTGAAGGCTGGATTTTTTTATATGTGCTTACAATACTCCAGACTGGTTGCTCATAATTCTGGGAAGAACGACTGTGTTAATTCTCCTCTCGCAATAAGCCTTCAAATAGTGGTAAACCTTGATAGTGAAAAGCACAGAAAGGTGTGAAGCTCTGACCAGATTTACAAGGCCATCAGCTAGGTCAAGGGAAAAGAGAGTCCAGAGACCTTTCTGTGTTCTTACCCAGATCTATATGCTGAACAGCTTTTTTCTTCTTTCCAGATATTGAAAAATATCACTTGGTACGCTGAGCGTGTCCTAACAGAGATCTCACTTGGGAGTCTCCTGATACTCGTTGTGATAAGAACCATCCAGTACAACATGACACGGACACGGGTAAGAGTTAAATTGTGTGCTTGGGTACACAGTGGGGGCTTCTACGTTCAGCAGCAGGATTTCAGTCTCAGGCAGGTTGTGGGATTTCTTCCTGTTGCAGTGAGTTGGCACTGGAAGTTGTAGGATGGAAGGAAATGGGAAGAACAGCCATATTAGCTAAACACAGTGTTAGATGGCTCTGAACTTGTAGGACATTTTGTATTGTCATTCAGTTCATTGAGTAGGACTCTCTAAATTCCATAATTTAGGTACAGAACTTTATTTTATCAGTTTATCAGATGAGAAAAAAAATTCCATTGTCTAATGGGGAGAAACAATTGCTTACAGTTTCGTTGCTTCTACTCCATTATTACTCAGAAGTGGGCAGTTCAGTTCTATGTGCAGTCAGTGTTCTTATGATGTAGAACAGCCACTGGCCAGTAGGGCATTTTGGTTGTAGTACCTGGAGTCTGTTGCACTCAAGTGTAAATGTATATTTTAGATCCGAGTAGGGAAAATAAATCCCTCGTAGGTGTAATTAAACACTGATGTGTAGGGGCTGGTCATGCTGATGGCTCAAAACAATGTATGAATTCTTGCCAAATTTGAATATAATGAATAATATTATGTTATTAATAGTACCACAGCAAGTCATATGTGGATTCAAGATTTTTTTTTTTCTCTTTTGAGCAATGGCTCAGTCTGTGTTTATTTGCCTGCAGCCAAACTCCATTGGTAGTAATGGTTCCCATCTTATTCAGGGCTCTGATGTTGGGTTTTGTGAAAACCCTTGGCTTTGATAGGGCTATCACTTAAGTGCTCCTCTGGACAAATGGCTTCTGGAATTCTAAAAGGGAAGCAGAAATGTTAAGTATCATGGAGTAATAGTTGTAGTAGTAATATCATATAGTTATAGTATCACATATTAATATTTAGTAATAGTAGCAGTATAGTAGGGTATATGGAATAAACATTCCATATATGAGAGATTCTCATATCATGAGAGAGTTAGTAGAGAAATGAGTTACAAAGCAGGAAATGTTAAGATAAGACTGCAAAATGGAGAGAGATGAACGAAGAGAAGAATTTATTTCTGTATTTATTACACCTGTGATGTTTTATAAAACAATTTGCTAAAGATATGAAGTTATACATGTAAGATATGTGAGTATACTCTGAAATCTGTGTCAAGTCACTCTTATAAGCCTTACATCATTTAAAACACCACTGCATGTATGAACTTTGTCATTCTCCTGTGAGCTTTTGACCGTGGCCTTTGAAACAATGGATATCAGTCCTCTGAGAGGTTTCCTGCAACAGATGTCACTATATATAAAAAGGACAGTTTGATGTGTTGGTTTTTCTCTCTTCTTTCTGACAGGACAAATACCTGCACACCAACTGCCTGGCAGCCCTAGCCAATATGTCAGCACAGTTCCGCTCACTGCATCAGTATGCTGCGCAGAGAATCATCAGGTAAATATGAAAGTTCTGAAGAGGACTTCTTCTTAATCTTCTCCTTAAACCTTGCTGAATCTCAGGAGCAGAGGGACTTGAGTTTTCTGTGCCGTAACACTGGTGAACTTAATTGCTGAAATGATAACTGAATAACTGAAGAATAGCACAATTAATTTTATTTTCTTTATATTTGGGTCTGTTCTGAATGCACAAAAATGTGAGTATCTCTACCTGAGTAACTCCTGCTTTTGTTTCCCATAGCATAAAGCTCAGTAGCAGCCTTAAAGCTCGAAGGTTTTCACGAATTTCTCTGAGTTACAATTCTTGTACTCATGCATCACATTATAGGAATGCACTCTGCTGGCAGTCAAGTACTTTGCAAACTGGATTTTCAACGTGCTTTACTTCTTCCTGCACATTTGACAAAAGATTTATTTCTTAAGTCAGACTGACTGTGGTGATTATTTTGTGCTGAAAGTATAGACAATAAACCCTACATGATACTTTTCACGTGCTCTGGTTCCAGATCATGGCCATAGCTTAGGAAGGAGATACTGGAGTTGGTTCTTCCCATTTTTGCTGTGCTCCAGACCCTATGTGAAAGGAGGTATCACATGGGGCATCCTGCTCATTCTGGCAGCCAGCCTTGCTCCGTGCTCCAGGGGAAATTGGGAAGATCCTTATGAATGCAGTCTGGAATAAACTTCTTTAGTGCTTGTCACTGCAGTCAGTATGCCAGAAATAAGTAAATGATAACTGCGTGCCTGTATGCTTTGTAAAGGACTTGGTTAACAGAAAACATACCTCATTCTTAAACCTCTCTAGTTTGGATTTAATTCATTCCTAGTCCCCTTCTCTTTATGAAATCCTTGTTTGTGAAAATATCAACTACTCATCAGTGTGAACGCTTCCATCATCTTTTCTGTGTTTAACACACACGTCCTTCTAAAATCCTGTGACAGTGAGTGTTCAGGCTTGAGCTATTTTCCTGCTACACATCTCAGACATTGCCTATACACACCTGCACTCTCATTTCTCAGATCAGAAGGGTGGAGTTCAAGTTTTCCAAGTACTTGCAAACTCTGAAATCATAGCTTCTCCCATTCACTTTGCACCACTCCTCAGTACATCTTTGGGGCACACTGACCTTGATGTTTGACACCTGTCCATGACCCCAGGAAGGATGTGGAATTGCATGAAGTTCTCTTGCGCTCCTCATATGCAACATTTCAACAACCTGCCATGAAGTTGGTGTGCCCTATTTGTCATCTGTCTAAACTTGCTGAAATATTGCTGCAGCATTGCTGCCTGTGAAAGAGTTGTGCTAAAATTTGTATGGAAGATACGGTTCTGGTGTTGTTGTCTAACACAGCGACTGCTGTGGGTTGGCTGTATTGTTCTGGAAATAATGTTGGAGTAGGGTAAGGGTGGGTACAGAAAGTGGGCGTTCTCACCAATCGAAGAAGGAAACTAGAAAGGCAATATGGTATACATCATGTGCAGTATAACATTATTACATAGTTCTAAGATATACCACACAATTGTTTTTAAACTTCTGCCCTCCTGTAGCTGGATGCTCCATATTACTATAGGAATTGGAATGAAGGAGATAAAATTTGAAACAGAACCAGAATAAGAAGAGGAGGGTTAGGGACTGCATTTGATTCTTTTCCCCTCAATTTTTGGGTATAATTCACTGGGAATCTTATTCTGCAGTTAGAAAGCTGTATGTCTGGAAAACAAGCAAAAAATGGCCACCAAGATTGTTACTTTATTTGTCACAATAATTGTGATCGATTGCTTATAAATCAAAAGACCCTTCTATAAAAATGAATTAAAAGCAATAGGAATAAATATTTACCAGTGCATGCATTTCTTTAAAGATGACTGTTTTGAGGGATATATTCTTCCTTGTTCTACCTTACAGAATCACAGAATTGTAGGGATTGGAAGGGACCTCTAGAGATCATTGAGTCCTCTCTCATTTGGTGTTGAGTCACTATTATTAAATGTAGCCAGCACCAAAGGACCCAACCTGCTCCATGATCCCAAAGCAGAACATACTTCAGATTGTTGTTCTGGTTCTATCATCAGAGCAAACATCTCTGAGAGAATAAAGCACAGCATCCTGGATTAAGAAGGTCTTTCTGTGAAGGAAAAGCCTATAAAGAGTACCAGGTATTTAGAGATAGACGTGTTTTAGGGTAGAACACTTAAAATATGTTTAGCAATATAACTGAATGGGCAGCCATCATTAGCTGCTCTAGTGGTTCTGTTCTTCGTGTGAGAAGTAACTCCATCTGCATGCAAGCTTTATCCTAATCCTGTTCTGTGCAGAAGTTGCAATTGTTTTAAATTCTGAAGACAACTTCTGTGAAGGAAGGAGGGGAGAATATTCAGTGCTGCATGCATTGGAGCTCAGCAAAATCCAGCTCCATAATGTTGGCTAATTTGTTTCACATTCCAGCAGGCATGAGAATGGACAGATTTGTGTGAATTTATCACCAGCATGTGCTGGAAAGAAAAACAGATGTCAGAGATGCATTATGACAAGAAGCAGGGCAGCATTCTTTTCGGGTCGGATGTCCTTTCCTGTAGATTGCCACGACTTTGTGTTGTACAGAGAAATCCTTCCTCACTACCCGCTGTTACCACTGATGTGGTGTTAATTACACAGAGGTGTGTTATCAGTGCTGTGCCAAGGATGTTGTGCTGCACTGCATCTATCCTGTTTGCAAAGTGCTGATGTTTATGAGACTGGTTATGTCAGCTGAGCATTTTTCCTACGGCTTCATTTTCCTATGGCTTCATCTGTAGGAATGTTTGCTGCTTTCTTTGTAGACATAGAGGTTTCTAAGCAGGACCACTAGAGGTTGCCATATACCTCACTAATTAGGCATGCACATTAAGCATTAAGTGAATTTATGGGGCTAGTTTTTCCTTTTTTCTCACCCTCTCACAACAGCCATTTACATGCAGGGCTGTGTGAGCTGCCATGAATGGTTTGTCAGCTGCACTTCTCTCCATTGGACAACTTAAGGAAATTAAAAGAAATGCCATGAGATGGCACAGTTTAATCTGTTGTGTGCTCTTATCTCTTTGGCCATCCTGGAGAGACGGTAGATATTGCTCCAGAATCTGGTCCTTTAAGAACAAAATTGCATGATGTTACACGAAATTGCTCCTTTTCAGCACTGAGATGGTTTTTAATGGAGTGTAATTTGGAAGTAGAATGTCTGAAATTCAGTAAAATAATGTATTACATAAGAGTGTTTGGTAATAATTAGAGGTTGGACCAGATGACCTTTAAAGGTCCCTTCCAACTGAAACTGTGATGTTATTCTACGATTCCAAGTAGGATCAATCAGCAAATTTCATTCTGGATGTGAAAAATTTGTACCAGAGTTGGTGCTGCAAAAAGAAGAATGCATATGAAATGAGTGCAAGATGTATTTCCCACAGCAGTGCTCTTTTAATTTGATTCGTTTCTAAAGAAGTCTCTGGATTTTAATAGTACGTGCACATGTCTGTGTATTTTTATCACTGCATTTATATTACTGCATACGAAGCTGCGTAGCTACATATTTAAACATGCAGTAATGCACATCTAGACTCTAGTGATTTCAGGTTTATCAGCCAGTTTTCCATGAAGGCCTTAATTGCTTAAAGTTGTCAGAGTCCTATAATACCTTCTGTGATCACAGCAGTAACTTGAGATTAACGAGGGAATTACAGAACTGTTTGCTGTGAACTTTCTTCAGTCTTTATGATATTGAATCATCTCAGCATGTAGAATCATAGAATCGTTAAGGTTGGAAGAGACCTCTGAGATCACCTAGTCCAACCACCCACCTACCACCAGTATTGCTCACTAACCACATCCCTAAGTGCTACATCTACCTTAAACACCTCCAGGGACAGAACCCCACCACTCCCTGGGCAGCCCGTGACAGTGCCTGGCTGCTCTTTCTGAGATGAAATTGTTCCTAATACCCAACCTGAACCTCCCCCGGTGCCACCAGCTCTTGTCCTATCTCACTCCTATCAGTGGTTACCCAGGAATAGATTTGGCTATGATGTGAATATGGGCTGAGTTTGTAAATTCAGATTTTATTTAGCTCACCATGTTCTGTTTTGAAGTGTTTAATTTTTTTCTTTCAGAGTTTCATTGACCTTTAGGTTGATGAAAGACAGGTTGCCCAAGGAGGCTGTGGATGCCCCATCCCTGCAGGCATTCAAGGCCAGGCTGGATGTGGCTCTGGGCAGCCTGGGCTGCTGGTTGGTGACCCTGCACACAGCAGGGGGTTGGAACTGGGTGAGCGTTGTGGTCCTTTCAAACCCAGGCCATTCTATGAGTCTATAGTTCTACAATCTTCATGGCATGACACATCTTGGTGATATTTCTAAAATAATTTGATAGAGTGCTAGACCTCTCAGTGAGTATTCTTTACACCCACCTTTTTGTAGGCTGTATGCAATCAGATTACTTGATCATATTGTCAACTGTCACATTATGTTGCTGTAAAGAGAGCATGTTACTTGCCTGTGCTTTCCCCTAGATTGTCAGTTGCTGCTTTTATAAATTAGAGACAAGGAGAAAATCAATCATTTCTCATGTCTCGTGTTTGGCAGAATGGTGATGAGTTTGCAGTGTGTTTGTTAATCAGGTCTGCACATAGAGCTGTCAGTCTTTATGGCTTTGGGGGGAAATTGAAGTCTCTCCTGACTTCACAACTTGATTTATATAAGCAAAAAAAGTACAATCAGAAGACTTTCATTCTGTGGTTGGTTCTGTAGCAGTGAGTTGCACTGATGTGGGTTTGGAGGTTGGGATTGTGTGGTTTTTGTTTGTTTGTTTTTGCTTTGCTTGTTTGTGTTGCTTTATCTTCACTCCAAATCTACCCTTTCTTCAGGCAGGATCTCTGCGTAGAAGCAGCAGACGTTTGGGTTGGACAGGCACTGCTTCTTCAACCAGCCCTTCTGCAAAGAAGGCAAAACATAGTGCAACAGCAGGACGTGTGTGATCTGACCTGCTGATCAAGGGCTAAATTAAACCAAAAATTCTGAAATTAGTGATGTGCAAAAGTGAAGAAATTAAATTTACCAACTGCTTCATCAGATTTCTTAACACTGGCAGTAATGAGACATAATTGCTGGCTTAAGACTCCCCAGCCTGCTCCCAGGTAGGAAGATGAATGTGTCCCTCCCCACCGTGGTTTGCACTGATCATTCTGGTTTTCCTGCCTCTTTGTCCCCTTTGATGTTCAGGTGCTTTTGGGCAGCCCTGTAGCATCCAGCTTCCTGTAGAGCAGTGGGGCAGTTGGTGCAGAACACTGGTGCAACCGGGGTAACCAAATCAAAGGAATTTCTTAAGGAGAAAGACTGGAAAAAATGGTCAGGTTGCTGCAGTAATGCTTCAAAGCCTTTTGGTTTCTGATTTAATTCTCTTTCATCAACAACAACAAAGAAAGTTGCTTCTCATTTTTAAATGGTAAAATTTCAGGGCAGTCAGAACTTCAGATTTTAAATGAAAAGTATGCGTGGAGCAAAATAAATTAATGAACAGAGTATGCAGCATTTCTGTTAAAATCATATTTCTGGCTCTTTCATCAGTGAAATGAATGGTGTTAAATCAGAACTGCTTTCAGATATGACGTTTTTTAGGACTATTCTGCATTTAGGGGTGTGAGTGTTTGACCCAGTGAGGCACTGTATGGGAAAAGCCTGATTTTGTAAAAGTCAGCTTTCAGTTTTCAGTAATCAAAGCGTGAGGTAATTAGACTTAAGACATTAGCAGATGGAGTAAGAGTGTGATAACCAACCTTTGCGCTGACTCACACGATAGAAAACTCTGTCCTTTCTTACTTTTCCATTGGTACTGCTGTAGCAGAGCATTTGTGTTGCTTGGGGCTGCACGGCTGTGGGTTGCTTTGGAATGTGCAGGTTTGCATTGTCCCATGCATGCTGGGAGCTGGACCTCAACAGCAGCTTCTGAATGAGACTGTGAGAGCAATCTGTAGACAAACTGTGTATTCTGGGTTCCAATTTTAGTTGGACAATTAAGTTAAATCTCTGTTTACTGGTCTCTTAATCATAACAGAAGTGTCCATACCCTTGAGAAAAGAGGCTGCTCCTGATCTCACACCAAGGCATTGAGGGTCTCCAGCAGTCAAGTTATGCAGTAATAATGGAAGATGGAGTTCTGAACGGTGTGATAAATGCACCATGAACAGAGCTGCTAAAGACTGAACCCCCTGAGTGTGAGCTTTCCCCTTCCTTTTAATAACCAGACGTAAAGGAAAAAGAAGCAGAGTGCATCTAGTAGTTTCACTGAAATAGCAGTTTGGCTTCAGATGGCTTAACTGCAACTCAGCTATCATCTGCGTTTGCTTTAAAAGGCACTCTGGCCATCTCAGCACCACTCAGACAGTGATGTCCTATATATAACACTCTGCCTGGTTAATCATGGAATCATAGAATGGCTTGGGTTAGAATGGGCCAAGAATCATGAAGCTCCAAGCCCTCACCAGAGAGCAGGGCCACCAACCTCCACATTTAACACCAGCCCAGGCTGCCCAGGGCCCCATCCAACCTGGCCTTGAACACCTCCAGAGATGGACGGGGCATCCACAGCCTCTCTGGGCAGCTCTTCCAGCACCTCACCGCTCTCTTGATAAAGAAATCTGTTGCTATGAATATTCATCTCAATGTTTTGTGGCCTTTGCTTTGGTGGCGTTTGCTACCTGCTAGATGCCTTTGATTAGCACTAAACTGTCTTCAGAATGGAAGGCTGCAGAACTGATAGGCACTGCTTCAGAAATAAGAATTAAAAGCCTTAATGACATTGTGCTATTAATGCTTTTCAGTTCTGAAATAGTTTGGTAGCATTATAGATTAGAGGAGAACATGTTGTTACCTAGCTTGGATATAAATGATTTTCTATTTCTGAAAAGCTGCTTTAGAAGATGTTTTCTGCACAATGCAGTATGGTACAAAAATGATAATTTCATTCTTGCAGGATGTTCCAAGTGGAGTGAAAACAAATGGCTTTTCAGAAAAGAGCCTTCATTATATTTCCCAGGTATGATAGGATGAGAGGGGGTGGCCTTAAGTTGCACCAGGGGAGGTTCAGGCTGGATATTAGGAAAAATTTATTCCCTGGAAGACCAACCAGGCACTGGCACGGGCTGCACAGGGAGTGATGGGGTCACTGTCCGTGGGGGTGTTCTGGAGCCATGATGATGTGGCACCTGGGGCTGTGGTCAGTGGCCATGGTGGGGTGAGCTGGGGTTGTGCTTGGGGATCACAGAGGTCTTTTCCAATCTCAGTGGAGGTTCAGGACTCTGGAGTGATTTTGTTGGGAGATAAAAACGATTTGTTAAGATCTTGCCAGTATTAAATAAAAGCAGCATATGCTGGCTTTGTTAGCAGCTTGTTGACCTAGATGAGCAGTGGAGAAGATGATAAGCTGATCAGTCTTGCCAAAACGGGGAGGTGTCATTGCAATTAGCAGGAAAAGCTGTGACAAACGAGGGGAGACAATCATTGCTCAGATCAGGAAAAGAGAGAGCAGTGTCAAATGTCTTACTGATAGCAAAGTAAACGTAAGCTACTTTTTAAAAGGAATGAAATACGCTTGTTGGTGTGCGTTGAGTGTAGCTGGGGGCAGACATAAAAGTGCTACATTAACAGAAAGAGGAGTGCTCCATAGTGTTTGCCTGTTTTGCTGTTGTGTAGCATATGGAGGTGAGGCTTTAGGACCACATCGGCCGTTTCCAACATGGAAATATCCTTGAATTTGGTTTAAGCCTAGTGGGTCCTGCTGAGGCTCCTGATGGAACAGTAATGCCATCATCCTCCATCTGGCACTGAGCACCCTGCATGCCGTTAGAAGTGCTTGGGACCCCCCATCCCCATCCCCTGCTGCGGGCTGACTGCCCCCCAACAGCTCGAGCTGCTCAGGGCCCATCCGTAGCCTTGGGCATCTCCAGGGATGGGACACTCACAGCTCTGGGCAGCGGTGCCAGGGCCTCACCACTCTCTGGGTAAAGAATTAGCACAAAGAAACGGCCATAGAGCTGAAATTCATCGAAATCTTGATACCTATTTCATCTAACACTAGTGCATCCACTGCTAAACCATATCCCATTACATCCACACATCTCTGAAGTGCCTCCAGAGTAGTATCTCTGGAAAGCATTTTGTTTTGGTTTTATTTTCTTTCCTTACTTCCCCAGTTTGCAAGCATTATATTCAGCATTATATTGAGGTGTTCAACATAATCAGATAACCAGAAGTGTGATGTCTCTATGCAACAAATCTTGCTCATGGCTAACTAATCAGTAATGGCAGAACAAAGATTAGAAATACATGAAGTCTTGGTTTTTAGCAAGTTCCAGAAGAAAAGCTTGCACATAAAATGACTTCAGTATTTTTCCTTATTTCCAGTGAATGCTATGCAAACAATGACTGGGTTGTATCCCACTGTATTTTTGGGGTTTTTGGGGGATCTCTTGTAAAGTGATCCTTACAGTTCTTGCAACTTAAAAAGTTTGTTCTGTACCAGCAAATTATCCTCTGCAAGATCTGAGAGTTTAAAAACAAAAGGGAGTGCTAACAGTCTTTTAGAAACTGTTATCTGTTGTTCTGGGAGAGTCGTAGAAGCTGCAGTTTTGTCTTTATTATTTCTTTTAAGGAACATTGTCCCATAAATACGTTCCATTCAAAACAAACGGCGAAGTGACTCAGGACAGTAACTTGCTTGAACCTGTCCTCTGTGTTCAGTCGCAGTCTGCTTGGCTCATCACTGCTTCATTCAGACACAGCAGATGCTATTTCCTTTTTAGAAATCTTCTCTCTGGGGAAAAAAACTGTCAACTGCAATCTAAATGAATGAATGAGCACCAGACTCAGAAGGGTTTATCTCATAGATGAAAATCGTGCTATGGCTTTAAGTAGGCATTAGTATAAAATAGCGTAGCGCATGATATAAAATAAAATAGCACTGATTTTAAGTCATGGCTTCTGATTTTGTGCGGCTGCTGCTGATTTCACATTACAACTGGTGCCATTAACCATGGGTAACACTTTCCAAGTTAGCAGCTTCTCTCTCCTGGTGTGTGAAGATGTCTTTTGCAGCAGATCTATACCACGCACAGAAATTTTGCTTTTGGACACCACGGCTGTGTGAATTGTCAGGCAGGCTTTTGAACTGATTTTAGGAGGACAAAACCCATCTGAGTCCATAAGAACTTGAGTCACGGTACTTCCCACCACCATATGCTTTCACCTTATTTTGCATGGCTCAGAAGTGAAATACTGTGCTTGAAAACATCTGACACTTTAAAGTGGAGGATGAAACTATAGATGCAAAAGAAAGGATCAGGATTTAACTTCTTTAAAGTGCAACTGGTCTTTATAACCGTTGAATGACTCAACCTTTTTAATGGTCGTGGCCTACAGCAAGTTGAGGAAAGAACAGGCTTTTAGGTAGTAAATACACTTAACTCTGCGATGAATAAATGAATTGGCTATGAAGCTGTGTAGAGACATGTCTCTTTAACTCATTAATTATACTCTTGGGTCCACAAATAGCTCTTTCACCGAATACCACAGTTTACAGACTGGATGGATCCCATTGTGCATCGGGCGACGGTTCAGGTGAGCAGTGCTGCAGTCCCCCCTGCTCTGCCCCGGAGCTTTCCTTCCATGGGAGGTCTGCAGCTTCATGCAGACTGCAGAGTTGGAGCTGACCGTAGAATCACTGAGGTTGGAGAAGACCTCCAAGACCCCCGAGTCCAGCCCCAGCCCTCCCACACCATGCGCACTGACCGTGTCTGCAAGTGCCACATCTCCATGGCTCTTGAATGTGCATCTTCCAAGGAATGGTTCATCTGGGTGACAAAAGACTTCATTCTGCATCTCGAATGCTGGCACCAGTTAAACACTCCCAGCTCTTTCATATCTTTTTTTGTTAAGGGTCATCAATTCCTTGTGTCTGGTCCTAATGAACAAATCCCTTTGTTCTTTTTGACACAGCTTCATCTCTGCAGAGATAATGTGGCCTTTCTGTACAAGAATTGCATATTTATCATTTTATTTACAGTCTGTCAATTACTTGCAGGATTTGTTTTTTTTTCATTTCCTTGTCCTCTTTCGCTATGAATACTTCTGTTCACAAACCCAGTACTCCCCTCATAAGCCATTGGTGTACATTTGGTCAGCACTGTGACAGAATGCCTCACCGGAGCATGGGAACTTCTGTCCGTGATGCATTATCACAAATAATCTCTTCTGAAGTATTCAAATAGTGTTTGTGCTTCTCCGTTCCATGTTTCAAGTGCTGTGTAGACTGTGAAAGGCTGACGTGATCTCCTGCATCCCCAGCACCAACTCCAATAGTATGTAAAGCAGCTTAGCTGTGCTACCCCTGCCGTGGCAGAAACCCACCTCACACCACCTCTCTGTTGTTAACTCATGCACGTTAGTCATCTGTACTATTCTTCAGTACCAAGCAAAAAAATAATAATAATACTTAAGCAGTTTTCTTTCTGCTGTGGTTCATTGGTATGACATGCCATGGTGGTGCCTTTCCTGCAGGAAAGCTGGGGAGGGACTTTTTGTGAGGGCGTGTGGTGACAGAATGAGGGGGAATGAGGGGCAATTATTTTAAACTGGAAAAGGGTAGATTAGGGTTAGATATTTTTACTGAGAGATTGGTGAGGCACTGGAACAGGTTGCCCACTGAGGTTGTGGATGCCCCCTCCCAGGAGGCATTCAAGGCCAGGCTGGATGTGGTTCTGGGCAGCCTGGTCTGGTGGTTGGTGACCCTGCCCAAGGTAGGAGGGATTGAAAATAGATATTTTGTGTTTGTGCTATATAAAACAGCATTAATAATATCTTAGGCAGAGAATAAAGCAGCCGTTCTTACAGATTAGGCAATCAAGTAAGTTACTGTTACCCTCTCTTTAGATTTGAGTGGGTGTAGAATGCATTTTTGCTGCGTTTGTCTTTGGGAACGTAAGACTGGTGACGAGTAGGACTCCTGGAGTATAGGTTGTCTGACATGAACAGGAGTAAAATCCTTGTGGCACGTCACAACATTCTCCCTGCATGTATAGGGATAGTTTGGGAGGCTGACTACCATGGGCTGAAGCTTAATTAGCTTGTTCTTCATTGTTGTTTTTTTTTCCTTCATTTTTTATAAAATGATTTCATGCTGGCTTCCCCATGGAGTCGTGTTGTAGCAAAACTCCCTTTTGAAACTCTAGTGATTAAGTCTTCAAACTTTGCAGAAGAGGTTGTGTGGTGCATTTTTAACGTCCCGCCTCAGAAACAATATGACCTACATAGTTAATCAGGCTTAGCAAAATTGGCTTTTTTTATTGCTGCAGATTAATCTAGTTTCTCTGAGCTAATGCTTATGGTATGTATGTCTTCAAGACCGTACTTTTTCTCAATGATGTTGAAGATTTATAACCTTCATAAAATCTGGCATGCACTGAGAGAAAGATTATGAATTACGGTTACTTAACCATTAGCACTGGGAATTTGTCTTCTGAATCTTGTGTATGTTGTTTCAGACTGTATCGTATTTACGGAGGGCTGGGTGAATCCCGTGTTTCTTCTATACCCTGTCCAATTTGCTTCATTTCTGTGTTGCTGAAAAGATACCGGCTTGGTGCTGTTTATTTTTCTTTTTTTTTTTTTTTTGTCTGAAACATCTGTTTTAAAATTTCAATTGATTTCAGTAGGGAAGGTGCTCACTTTCTGGTTTAAATGAATGAGGATGGCAGCGGCTCTGCATGAGTTGCGTGGTGCTCCTGTCTTGTTCAAGTCTGTCCTTAAAGTTCTGGTTAAAAACCTGCTATGACCACATCACCGATTCCACCACTTGTTTAGCTCTCAATTTTGCTGAGTGTTGAGTCTGTGCCTTTATTCTTCCGTGCACCTCTTGGACTGCTTGGAGCTCAGGTTGAAGATTTGAAGTGATGTGATCAACTGAGCCAGAAAACTTGGAAGTGCCAGTGACAGCCTTCTCTTCTGACAGTGTCAGGTGGCTGTTGTGCAGCTCCTGCGTCCTGCTTCTAGCTCCTCATTCTTTGTTAGGATTTAGCACTACTGACAGGTTTAATTGATGAGTGATAGAAACTGCATCATGTTGATGTGCAGGTGGGACGTCCTTCATGTTCTGCATGCAACAGCTTGGGGTGACCCTTTGGCCACAGCAATTCAGGGAGACTCAGTTTTCTTCAGAAAAACCTGAAAAAATGCAAGTGTGGGAAAGGAAATCTTCAGCAAATTCATATATGTAGGAGCTGTAGCCCCCTCATGGCCCTACATCCCCTCATGGCCCTACAGCCCCCTGATGGTGACCTACAGCAAATTCTCTTTTGGAAATAGTTTATTTTCTCTGAGTGTTGCAGTTGACTGTGATTGAACTTGATGGTTTTTTTTTTCATTGTTTCAGTGTTTGCCCAGCAGTACCCAAGCTTCCTCCCATCTCATTTTATATCTTGTCTCTGGGCAAGGTTGAGCAATGCCAGGGTCAGGCAAGGAAACATTCCTGCAGCTGCCAGAAAGCTGAGTAGGAAACAGTTCTTAAGCCATAGGTAGCTTACAGGTCTCGTGGATGTCAGATTCTGTGTCAAAGTTCTTCAGGTGTATTTTGTTAAAAAATGTGCATTCTTTGTGGTTACCAAAAAAGCCTTTCCTGAGCTGGTTTCGGTGTTGCATTCTGTATTCTCTGTTTCAATTCCCCACCCACTGTCCTTGGTGGGATTTTTTTGTGCTTCACTGGAAAAAGACAAACCAGAAACCCCCAAATAAACACATCAGAAGTAAACCCCTGGAGACTCTCAGTGCCACATTCTGACCTCCATTACCCCTCACATCAAAGCACCAGTGACAGATTCCATCAGCACAGATGAGGACTTGGGCTGAAGCTTTGGCTTCGTCCTGTCCTGAAGATGTCATCCTATGCCATTGGGTTCCCATTGCTGTCAAGCTCCCTTCCAACTATTTTGCTGGGGACTCACTGATGACCTGGTGGTCGAGATGGGTGTTTATCTGATCGTGGTTTCTGTCTCTGTAGCCTATAAAGAATTGTTGCTAACTTGGATTTCAGTTTGGATTAGAAAATCTGGGGGGTTTCTTTTCATTGTCAGTTAGCAGTGACTCTTAAATACAGAGAATGTTCATGGTTTAAGGCTTAATGGGGCATGTGAGATTTCTTCTTTAATAAGCTTAAATGTGTAGAGAATGTAGCTATAGTAATAGTTATATATTAGGAGAGTTCTATTATTTTTAGAGCCTCGAGAAATGGGAACCAAAGCTTGTTATTTGAATATACATGCATACATATGTATATATATATATATAATATCATTATAATTTTGGATAATTCAACCCAGTTTTCCCAAACATATATAACCAGACACCATTTTATGTGACTGGTTATATTTTATACATATTTATGTGTCTGGTTATATATTTTATATAACCAGACACCACTAGAACTTGACACTGTGATGTTTTGTTATCAATATTCAAAGTGCTGGTCAAACAGTTCTTACTTTTTATTAGAAGAGATGCAAATTTCTTCTGGAATGGTATTTTAGTGCACTACGAGCTAAAGTTTGGCCCTTGGAGTAGAGAAGGTACATAAATATGTGCACACTACTATCCGTCAAATATGATGTTCTTAACTGTCTTTAATGTCTCTTTTTCAGCTTTGTTGGAACTGTAATGTAGCTTAATGGAAGGATGTATTGCTAGAAAATCTTAGTCTTTAATGTGATGTGTCCTGTGGCTATACACAATGCAGCAGACAGGTGTACAGAGTTGCAGTACTCATGGCGTCAGTTGAAGTCGTACCTATCAGTAATCAGGGTCACCTCTGGAGGTAGGGATAGGATCCACAGCCTCACTGTGCGCTGTCCCAGCAAAGTGTTAGAGCTCTGGGCTTGTTTGGTCTGGAGAAGGGAGAACTCCAGGGAGACCTCATTGGAGCCTTCCAGTACTTGAAGGGAGCGCTGAAGGCCAGGCTGGATGGGGCCATGGGCAGCCTGAGCTGATAGCTGGCAACCAGGTCATGGAAGGGGTTTGGAACCAGGTGATCGTTAAGGTCCCCTCCAGCCCAAGCCATTCTATGATTGTATGGCACTGCTGGGAATTCCTCCTCCCATCACATACTGTTCCCATTCATTTTGCCAATTAAACCCAAATGTGATTGTTTCACTCAAGGATCAAGTTTCATTCTCATGAGAGGGAATCTGTTTGCTATGGAGGGTAAGTGATATTAGGGGATGCTCTCAGCTTCTTGACAAAAGTCTGACGAGATGAAATGGATGGAATGAGATTTTTACAACTTGAAATACTGTACAATTTTTCTAGTAATGAGTGGTAAAATAGAAAACAACTAAATATAAGTAATAAACACACGATGGTTTAAATCTTCAAAGCAACAACATTCTCAAAGATGATCTTTAATCTGGTTTTGGAAAAAATCCCATGGCCTCTGTGGGCAGCTGGAGGGGGAGCGCTGTTTTATGATGGTGTTCTGTAATACATTCCCTGTCCTATCCAGCGATTGGATATTGCACTGCTCACAGCATGCTGATAGCACTTACAGCTGTGGTCAGGGGGACGTATGATGCCTAAGGAAATTGCATCCCAGCAGCTGCTTCTCTACTGAAAGTTAGTAAGAAGTACTAACTTTGTTTGCAGAAAGCAAATTATGTGCCCCAAATCGTTGTGTTCCTTGACTTTCTCAGCACAGGTAGGTGATTATTTTATCCTAGTGGCGAATGCTATTTAAACCAAACCAATTAGGGACGTTGGTCCTGGTAAAGTGTTAGGCTTAGGGGCCTGCTGATGGCACCCAAGGCTCAGCTGGTCTTGCACTCTTTATTTGGGGATGGAAAGTTTATTGGTTGAGTTTTAACCTATAAAACTGAAACGAGGGTTTCCATTTGCAAAGGAGGCTGTAGACAAGAGGTAGAGTGCTGATTTCTTCATTCTGCAGTCAGTGAAAGAGGTGAGTCCAAGAGCACTCCATGCAGGAGATCCTTGGGCTGCACTGGGGTCAGCACTCAACCGGGGGGGAGCATCCTCATGCTCATGGAGAGCTGGCTGATCTATCTCCCAGTATGACAGGATGCTCCATTGCTTTCTTAGGCACCTTCCATTGACTCTTGGCACAAAACACGGAAAACATGAATTAGCTTTCTTAAAGAACAATACCTCTCTTTCTGTTTTCTCCCCCTACCCTTGTCTTTCAGTTATACCTGCCGCCACTTGCGGAGATATGTCTATGTCTTGGACAAACTGTATTTCCCCCACTCGCACTGCTCCACGCTGCAGCATTGCTTCTCGACCCTCAGTGACAATGGAGAGGAACTCTTGTCTTTAACTTGTTCTCACATTCTCAGATCCTATGCTGCCAGGTTATTAACCTCTGCTCTGCACTTACTGCATGCTGCATGCTCCATGCCTGCTCTGTGCATGTTCTGAGTGATGGGTGACGTGGAATGGGGAAGGGGTTCTTTGTGGCATCTTTGGTATGTGTCCTAAAAATGTGGTAGAAATGGACATTTAATCTGATTCGGATTAAGCTCTGATGCAGCTTTTCTCGTTCAGAATATCTGTCATCAAAGACTGAGCACAATCAAAGACTGAGACAAAACTGTGGCTTTTGGAAGTTCTCATGTTAAGAGTGAAAGTATTTTAACCCTTTTCCAGGGCTATGATTTTAGAACTGTGGGCTGTGATTCACAAAGCTTCCATGCAGTTGTGTACTTTATTTGGATGTAGTGCAGCAATAGAACCTGTCTTGAATGTGTCCAGTACTTCCCTGATGCCCATTATTTCGGTACCACTGTATATACATTGTTTTTCAAGAATGGGAAAGATGAAATTTCATATCATGGCACTTAATGATAAATTAAGACAGGTCTGCTTTTTGGTGTTATCAGTTGTGCCTACACCACATGACAAGAACAGCAAGAGTCCATCAGTCTGCACTGATTATATAAAAGTTCATGATGCAGAACTGTGGATGCTCCATGACACTGTAAATTATAGGAGGAATTAAATGAATTCTATGCACAGTACCCAAATATTTCCCTTAAAATGTTTATTCCAAGTAAAAATTAAATTTCACTATTTCACTGCTGATGCTGTGGATAATTATTTTAACCAAAATGCTAAAAGTTTTAGGAAAACAAGGAAAAAGTAGCATGGCAGCATTGGAGTGAGGATGGAAAGCACCCAGCCTGGAAATGCATCTTCCCAGCCAACCAGCGTACAATAGCAGAAAACCACACAGTGAACATAAGTAAAACCAGCTTGATTGTCTGGGGAAGGAAACATTGCATGCGAGCTGAAATAGCTCTTCTGGTTCAAAAGGAATGTTACAGTGGTGCTTAATGATGGAGAGTTACATGGGGGCTCTCAACAGGAGATTGAAAACCCAGGGGCCTTCTCCGGATTAATTTGGAGCAGTACAGTATGAAAGCAGGCTAAATCCATCAGATTTCAAAGACAGTGAGTAATATCAACCAAAATATTTGTATGGTGGCTTTATGGGTGAAGGCAGGGCTGATAACCCTGCAACTGTTTTCATATAACAAGCTTATGAGGTCCTTAGAGCAAAAAGTGCATCTGGGTACACCCCGTACTGAAACCGATGGAGGGAGTTTACTAGTATGAAATTTTGCTGCATCCAGTATTTACTGCAGCACTGTTTTGCCCTGTGTACATCCTGCTGGTACTTTATGCATTCCATCTCTCCTCTAAAGGCCGACAGTAACTAATTGTGATGATTTACAGGTTGCAGCCCTCCCTTTGCATGCATCTTGCAGCACTCCAGGTAAAAACCTTAAAACTTTGTCCTGATCAGTGCTGTTGGTTTCTAAGCCACCATAGATCCGTGTGTGAGGCTGGGACCTGTCAGATCTATGGACACTGCTCGTCCCATGCTCACTGAAGAGCTGACATTGGTTAAAGGTGGGGTGGAGGGGAAGAACAGAGGATATCTGCCTATTTACCTACCTGCAGCAGCAGTTGTGGCCTGGGTTGGAACTGAATGCCTGTGTTACTTTTAGTGGCTTTTCTAAATGATAAAACACAATACAGACATTGGGGTTGTAATCTGCCATTGCTCCTCTCTTATATTCTGCTGTAGTCACCTTGCCTCAAGATGTGAACTGAGCTCTTCCACTCACACCTTTGGTGGCTTCCTTCTGACTGACACCTCCGGTGTGTGATGTTTTAGTGCTCATGTCTGTGCTCCGTGTCTGTTTTAGTCCCAGGTCATTATTTCTGAAAAGGAAATCAGCTTGGTGCATGGGTTGGCAGCAGGCAGCGCAAGCAGTGATGTGTTTTGGAGTGCTGTACAAAGGAAGGACAGTTTTATGTTCGTCACTAGCTTGACACTGAAATTCGGTTTGCTGAGCCTTGTAAATTGAGGAGACGTTCACAAAGCAGGAGGGCAAAAGGAAAAGTTGTGTGACTTGAGTGGAATTGGGTCTTCTCTCCAAAGAAAGGCAAAGAAATGTGATGTCAAGTTTGCACGGTTTACCCACTGTGCGTGTCTTTTATTACTTAATACTAGGCTTGCTCAAGCAGCACAACATATCCAAGAAGATCGTAGTGCTCCTTTCAGCAGCGTGGGGATGCAGTCTGCAGCCTGACACAGATGAGCTCTGCAGCCATATCCGATCCGTGCCACCAGAGTCCATGGAATTATGCAATTACGTTACTGTAAGAGTGTGCAGTCCCTGCAGATCAGAGCCTTGCAGATTCGCTTTGAAAACACGGCAGAGGACCAGGAATGTTTCTGTAGCAGCAGTGCCGTGGTGAAGCTCTACCTAAGGCCATCTGGTCCTCCTTATCTGGGTTGCATCTCTGTTTTTCCCAGTGTTGGGACAAACAGGAGACGTGTCCAAGTATTGTCCACAAAGCAGCTCAGGTGACTCATTTTCTTCAGTGTCAGCCTCTGAGGGGACGGTGGGGAGAAAGACGAGTTTATTATTGGACCTCCTTCCTACCCTGGGATTTTAACTCATGAGAGCAGATTGAGAGTGACAGAGGTTCCAGAATGCCAGTTCTGCAGCAAAACGATGCTGTAAGTGAACCAGGCTGGGCTGCACACAGATTTCAGTATCACTGTGCTATCATGGAGCATAATTATGGCTTAGTTATAGGTGGACCATGGCGCAGGTGACAACTTAATTAACAAACATAAGAAGTAAATAGAAGTGATGGTGAGCAAAAATTGATAAAGCAAAAAGGTTGTGAAGCTGTGTTAATATTCCCTTGAGGATGCGGGCTTGCTGGTTGATATTGCAGTGCTGAGATATCTGTGGAGCAACCTGTAGGTTCTTATCGAAACTTGTCTGAGCTTCACTGAAGACGTTTTGTGTGGGCTCAGTTCCTGCTCTGGGCTCACAGGTAAGGAGATGAGGCTTTGGCTTTGGCCACTGCAATGAGGTATGAATAAATCAGTTCATTTCATTGTGTTCCTCTGGAACAAAACTCAAACAAAAATAGAAGTTCCTGCAGAGCTCTGTGTTACTACAATTCAGTGTTATTGCTTTTTGATTGTAATTTTTCAGCTGGCTGCTGGTAATTTTCTTGAAGAGTTTTTTAATTATGAGTGGATCACTTTACACTCAACATCGAGTGACTTGGCAGAAGGAAATTGTTTATAAATAATTCTATTATGAATTACTTGTCTTTGTACTGCACAGCATTTTGATCAAGAAACCGTTGAGACAGAAAATCAATGCTGTGGGCTTGTGGTGATGAAAAATCACCTGAGTCTCAAAATAGAGTTCAAATGGATGCTCCTCACTGGTTGCCTGTCTACTGGAAGCCCTCACGCACTGGTTCATTAACTCCTGCCCTATTGAAAATCATGTTGTGAGCATTTTTTTTAGGAAAGCAGCAGTCAGTGAAGAGGAAAAATCGCTGACGCCAGAAAGTACCCAACCAGGCTTAATGCCAGCAAGGAGTATGTTCATGGAGTAAGCAGAATTTCATCACGTAGGTCATGCTTTTGGGACAAATGGTCCAAAAAGTATTGACTTGACTTGAGGTTGGCTTGGGCAGTGTCATGAGTTTACTCTGAAATGTTTCAGGGTGTTAAGGGTAAAGAAATTTGCTATTAACGGGACCTTCTGTTCAGAATGCAGAAGGATACTGTGTTCTAGTAGCTGGAAATTGAAGCAAAACCAATTCAGACTAAAACCAATTCAGACTGGTTTGCGCTTTTTACGTGGTGGCTGAATCATCAGAATAGTTGAACCAGAGTTCTGGACTTCCCGAGGCTGGAATTATTAAATGAGTTTGGATGCCTTCCTAAAAGATATGTCCAAGTCCATCCACAGTCATTGGGCTCGAAGGAGGAAGCGTAGCAGAGGGAATTCCTATGGTTTGTGTCAGACAGCAGATCAGAGTGGCTGCTTTTGGCATGGAAATTCAAGTTGCAAGCAGATTCCCGTGCAGGGTTTTTGCTGGCTTGGTTGTCCTGCAGTTTTCTTTAAAAGATGGCATGTTGAGTTAGTGTAAATAGGACTACCATCTGCACGCTCAGTGTAATGAAGAGGGAAAAGTCACAAGAGCTGAGTTCTTTCTATATAACGGTTAGGATTTCTCTCACCCTAGTAAAAACCGTACCGCAGACACGATCTAGATGCATCCTACTACATTAGCATGAACCTAAAGCACATCTTGATCGAAGGGAATTAGCTTTAATTGGACACTTATGAGCCCACATTCCCATGAGATGGAATTGGAACAGAATTACTTTCACACGTTTCCATTGCAGCAGTGTGTTCAGAATCTGGGGGGGTTCATACATCATTTCTGGCAATTAATCAGTACTGGGGAGGGCATCGTATTCTTTTATCAGTATGTAAATAAGGCATTGTTTGGAGGCTAGAAAGAGAATTGTTCTTATAGCTTGCCTGAAGAGTTCAGGAGAATGCTAATAAAATGAATTCAGACTGAATATAGCTTAACAGTTTACAGTTAAAATCAGAATTTATGCTCACGTAAGCCAATCTTTGGCTCAGGCTAAAAAATTCTGCTTAAGTCTGATAATTTATAGTAAATGCTGACTGTCTCAGGATGCAGAACAACTCTCCAATAGCTTCCATAAGACGTTGTCACTGCAGCACACAGGGCAGTGTGTATTTTCTCTGTTTTGTCCACCTGGTGATGCACTTTTGTATATCTTGCTGTCCCAGACAGTGTTGGATGAACTTTGGCTGGAGAAGGCAGCTCAGTAAAATGTGTAATTATTGCCTAAATATAGAGAATTATTCACTTGGAAAATAACAAACATATGGTACTGATTCAAACCATCTTCCAATTTGTCAAATTAAAGCATGGATTCTCACCAGTGCTACATTTTGGCTTATGCAGAAGTCCTCTTCATCACCTCTCGTAGCAAATCAGCAGGCTGGAGCTGTGATCCCAGGGCTGAATTCAGATTCAACTAGTGGAAAATGCTCGCCACTGCTAGAATATAGATAGGTAATTGGGATTCAGATGTTCCAACCAGAATGTCTGAAGCGAAGCAACAGAATATGTACATTTTTTTTCCTTTTGAGTGTTGCGGGTTACTGCTTTCTTCCACTGAAACTGAGAACCAAAAGTTGAATGGATGTACGTGGATGTCTAGAAGAAAGGTTGGGTTGCCTACCTGGAACTGCATAGGGCCTGAAGAATATTTAAAGAACTTCGTCAGTTTGAGCAGTAAATGGTCCATTGAGTACTCCAGAAGATTGGGGGTGCAAAGAAATTTCCAGAAATTGCACTGAAGAGAGATGCAGGTGGCTAAAGGGTTCAGACTGTGCATCCATGGGTGGCAGCGTCCAATTAAGTTCTGGCAAATGGCTCTGAACTATTCAGCAATAAGAGATTTCTGATATTAGTGTAGGAGATAAGACATTTGATACGACATTTGTCAGTAAGCCCAGACAGGTCCAAGTCGCTGCCAAAGATTTGGAAGCTGGCATCTGCATTCATTCACACTGATCTCAGTCACTTGAAACACTCTGCTTCTGCAGAGTTGGTGGCACTGTTAGGACAGTGCTTACACTCCTGTTGTTTCCAGCTTCTGATGAGAACATTGAAGAAAAGAACCATCTTCTTGCACTTTGGTGTCACCGTTGATAACCTTGACAGAGAAGCAGGGAAGTGCAGAAAAAGGGAAAACTTCAGTTCTGATTGCAGTCCTCCAAAGGTTTGTTTTCAGACGTGTAATGAGGGTTTGGATCCCCCTTGTATAGCAGGATGTAGGCTTGAGAGCTGAAGGGTTTTATTTCTTCTGTGTTTGTGCACTGAATTTGTGAGAAAACATGGAAGGGAATGCTTCCTCTGCATTAGTCACAGATCAGAAAAAACAGTGGGAGAGGGAAACAAGAACCTCAACTGGCTTCCAGAGGTGAGTAATGCTGCAGCCCCAGCGCAACCTCCAGGACAGCGATCAGCATTTGGCTTTGCTTCTCGGTGCTGGAAAGGTTTCCTGGGGCATCAGCCGAGCTGAAAACAAGTTCAAGACACGCTCACTAATGAAAGAAGGATTTCAGGTTCCCGTGTCATGTTCCTGCCTCACGTGCTTTGTTACTGTCTACATGCTTCTAGGTGCATAATGCACGGTATTGCATCACATTGCATCTGAGTTTTTATTATCAGTACTTGCTACTGTAGGATTTTACCCCCAAATAAATTTCCTGTATTTCCCGAGGTGATTTATAGTGTAATGGTTTTGCAGAATTTGCTATGTTGATTTCTTTGCGTCCAGTTGGTGCGTTTGCACAGTCAGTTCTATTTGCGAATGGCTCTGCAGAAGAGAAGAGTTTAGGCAGTGAGCCCACGTAACCAAATGGCCTCTGGAAAGTGATCTGTGCACACCTTTTGTGGCCACCTGGATGAAGTTGAATTCAGAGTTACAGAATACAATCATAGAGTCATTTTAGGGTCGTGGCTTAGGGGGCATGGTGGGAATGGGTTGGAGTTGGGCTTGTTGGTCTTGGATGTCTTCTCCAACCTTCATGATTCTGTGATTCTAGGAGTGGCCATGCTGGTGTTGCGTTGACAGTTGGACTTGGTGATATCAGAGGTCTTTTCCAACTTTAATGATTCTGTGGAAGGCTTTTGTCAGGTTGGGAGCATTTTTTAAGTGATAGAGGCGGACAGAGGGTAAGTGTATGAATCTGAGTGGGAGGTAAAGTGCAGAGCACAGCCTCTTTTCTTTGTGGGAATGAGGTTAATTTCCACACAGACTGGAGACAATGTAAATATAATTACTGTGCAACTTGAGGGATTGGGACTTAGAAAAACAAAACAAACACCAAATCTTGTTGGTTTTCAAGATGGAAAAATATTGCACAACTGCAAGTATGCTGAAATGAATCATGAAATCAAATCCGTGTCGGTCTTCCCACCAGTTGTGAGGCTGGCGTGTGTTTGTGTATGGCAATGAAATAACCTATTCTGAAGTGAGAAATTCAGCAGTGAATAGGACCTGGGGTGACAGTCGATGTGGGAAATAAACTTTTTCCTACTGAAAAGGCAGTGAACAATAAATTGGAAACATTACCTAAAGAATGATCTGCTTTCTCTTGCATAAGGGCTCTTTATGCCTTGTAGTCAATGAGATTTAGAAACACTGCATTTGTAACACCTTTTTAACTCAAGAAGGAAAACAATTTTTAAAAACAACGCATATAAAGTAGATTACAGTGGGGAAATGTGATTACATTTTAGTTCTGTCAGTTGGATCATGAAGCGTGGGTAAGACGTGCTTCTGCTGAACACTGAGGGAGTTTTTAAAAGGAGAAGGGATGCTCAAAGGCTGGGCTCCATCAGTAGTCCTGCCAAAGCTTTCGTCCTTGCTGTGGTGGTTCTCATTGCACATGTTTGTCATTTCTGGAAGAGCACTACCAGTGACGGAGGCAAAGCTGTGCGAATTTAGGGTTCCAAGCATCATTCCTCCCTTAAGGGATTGCAGATGATCTGTTCTGCCATCTTCCTGCTACAGCCGGGAGTTCAGAGCACTTCCCATGGTGTGCAGTGCATTCTCAGAAGCGTTCTGTAGATGCGGAAGGTAGATGGAGAGGGTCTTCTTTGCTGTTTGTAACGAAATCGCATGGAAAATCATAGAACCACAGAGTCACGAAGGTTGGAAAGACTTCCAAGATCTCCAACCCCAACCCACCCCACCGTGCCCACCAACCGTGTCCCCACGTGCCCCAACTCCACCACTGAGCACCCCCAGGGATGGGGTCTCCATCACCTCCCTGCACAGTCTGTGCCACTGCCTCACCACTCTTTCCAAGAAGAAGTTGATCCAGTATCCAACCCAAAACTCCCGTGGTACAACTTGTAGCCATCACCTCTCATCCTCAAGAGGTGAAAATGAGCAAGTGAAAGGTGCTGTCATTATTTGAGGTACCAAGGAGTGGGCATGTGTGCTGTTAGGCTCTAACTGCTAAAAAGTTTCATAAAGGAAAAAGTTGAATAACAGGTGCCGTGGGTTTGCTTCCTTGCTGAACTGAGCAGTGCCAGGGTTGGGCTACTTAAATCCAAAGTAACCTCCATGCAGATCATCAACTGCAGATTTTCTGTAGCAAACTGAACTCTTAAAAAATGCTTTGGTACTTCTTTTGTTCAGTATGTGTTAAAAAACAAACAAAGAATATCGAAACAAACAAAACCAAACTTGCAGTTGCCTTCCGGGATGAAAAAGCATCATTTTTATCCACGGTCTATTTTGGCCTGAACTTTCCTTTGGAAAAAGACTTATTTATGGCTGGCATTTTGCACATGTGTCTAGGTACATGAATGGCCAGAAAATCAACAGAGGTGTTTGTTGTGGACATTACACTAAGGATATAGACTTTTTTTACTTGCAGCATTCCTTTCTAAAGTACATTGTTATGCTTTTACAGGAGATGCTGACTAGTAAAAACTAAATTTAATCTTGGTTTCAGTGTTGAAAAGTATTTATCATGCTGCAGTATTTGATGTTATCGTGACTTTTTTCCTCATTTTTTCCCCCCCTTTTTATCCAAGTAGTAATACATTTGTGTGTTTCTGGAAGCTCTTCGGAAGTGTGTATATCTGCATGTCAATATGACTTGAACAAAAGTCATAATCGCAACAAATATCACTCCTAGAAAACATGTGTGCATCTGTCTGAGTGTGTATATTATTGTACCAATTCAGGAAAGTCACTTCTAGAAAATAGGTGGAGGTTCTCTGCTAAAGTAGACTGCAAGACATTGTAAAGTCAACATATTGTTTTACACTCTTAGTACATAGAAAAAAAGAAAAGAAAAAAAAAAAGCCGTGGTCACCTTTGAAATTCCACTCAAGGCTGAGGAAATAATAGATTAAAGTTGTCTGACATTTGAATTCTGCAGTTTGGTTCAAAGCAAAAACTTGATCCTTAATTAAGTAATCATGCATTGTTTTTTGTTCTTGCCAAAGCTTGGTTCAGTGAATGCACTCCCATTCACTGCTTTTTTATCCCTGCCTGGCCTCAGAGCACACAAAGTATGCCCCATCTAGGCTCTTTTTGGAAGACAGAAAAAATATTCATTTTCTTAATTATAGATTTTCTTAGATCCCATGGAAATCAGTATTCCAGTGCTTCACAAATACTCAAACAAATGAAAAATATGTAAGGATTTGGAGATGAAAAACACATTTTACTGTGAAGAATTATGAAAATCTTTCTGATTTTCTGCCCTTTTGGGGTTTTAAGAAATATAGAAAAGGTCCCGTTGTTATGCAAAAGACAGTCGTTGCATCCGGGATAGTTTGGAAGCACTTCTTGGTGGTCAGACCTATCCCTGGTTTGGGTCTTCTGAATTTTCTTGTTGTCTCCTTATTCGGGGTCTTTGCTTTTTGGGTGGGAGTTGTGCTTGACTTTCTCCAGCAATTTCCTCCAGTGCTCACCCACATTGCTCTGCCCTAATTGATGTCAAATGTCTCTTTTCAGCAGCTATGGAGCACTCCCTATTTTGAAAGCAATTTTTGGATTTGAATTTTGGATGGAAAAGATGAACTGTGAACCCTGTTGTCCATTCAGTTTTCTTATGAAATATTAACAGGGCAAACTAAGGAAGGAAAGGAAGATACGCTGATGCCTTAAAACCCCTCAGCCAAATTCAGGGACGTTGAGCTATGAATGAACCTTATGATCAGTCTGTAGATTGCTGCCTGATTATTGAGTTTATACTTTAATTCATTTTAGAGTTAGTAAGATGCCATTATTTCCAGGTAGTGCTCCTCGTCCTCTCCCATTTCCATCGTTTATGTAGAAGTTTACTGATGCTGTTTGGAATGCCAGATGGAATGAGATGATCCATACCCATATTTAGGGGAAGGATTTACTGCTTTGGTGATGGAAGCATTCATTGGATACTGGCCATGAGCTGCCCAACAATTCATGCCTTCAGCTGAAAAATACATTTCTCATTCTTTGCAGATGAAACTCTAGGGTTGCTTTAGTAAATATTTACTTTTGTCTCATCAGATTGAATTCCTTGCTTCCATGTTTTTTTCCAGTCTCTTTGTCTTTTCGATTCCATTTTAACAGGAAATCCTGTTTGTGAATGCAGAGTCTCCATTAATTGTTCTGAGTAGCTTCTGACTTTGCTTGTGTACTTTTGCCATAAGTGTGGGGTGACTGCATGCCTTTCTGCTTTTATTAATTAGAACATTTCTTCCTCTCTCTGGGAGGCAGAATTTGGAATGTCTTTGTAGCACATCACTTAGAGCTCTCTGCTCACAGTGAAAGATAAGGTATACTCTAAATTTAATAAGAAACTTTTGTATTGAACTAAGGATAACTTGAAGTACTTATTATGATTGTGTTTTGGACTGTCAAGTAGAAGACCGTAATGCTTGCTGTTTGATAGGGAAGATAGGGTGGAAATGGTTTGTTTGCCCTGGTTGCATTAAGATCATTTGTGATGCTTTGGGATTTCAGAGAATCATACCAAAGAATGGTTTGATTTGGAAAGGAACTTAAAGGTTATCCAGCCCTATCCCAGCTCAGGCTGCCCAGGACTCCATCCGTGGCCTCAGGCACCTCCAGGGATGGGGCACCACTCTTCTCTTGTGTCACCTGCACCAGTGAGTTTGGCATCATCTGCAAACTGTTGAGGGTGCAGTCAATTCCATCATCTACGTCATGGGTAAAGATATTGAAGAGCATCCGTCCTCATTCAGACCCCTGTGGGACACCTCTCATCGCTGTACCCACCTGGGTATAGAGCCACTGATTACAGCCCTCTGGCTGTGATGAGCCAACCAATTCCTTATTCGTCAAATAGTCCGGCCTTCAAACACATCTCTCTCCAATGTAGAGATAGGGATTGGGTGTGGGACCATGTCAAAGGCTGAAGTTCAGGTAGATGACATCTACATTTGTCCAGCAAAGCCTCCACTGCATCATAGAAGGCCACCAGATTGGTGAGGAAGGTATAAAATAATGCATGCTATGACTTTCTGCCTAGCAATTTGGTGTCTTAACTAGTCAGCCCCTGTTACCTGAGAGCCTCTCCACGGATAAAGCTGCCCTGTGTGGCACTTGGATTCTCCAGGGCTCTCCTCTGTCACTATTTCTGTTTGTGTCATTACTGTTTGGATAATTCAAATGCAAAATGCCTCAAGGTCTCTTCAAAAGACATGGGCGTTTGGGGACATGGTGGTTTCTCTCCACTCTGCTTCATGTTAAATGGATTTGTCCGATGTCCTGGTTCTTTAAGTGGTTACAGATCACTGCTCTATTGTCCACAGACATCTGCCAAAGTGCCAGTGGTGCACTTGCCTGGGCACGGTCCTCCCATTTAGCACTAATTTATTGCATTTCGTATGAGACTCTGAGATGCCTTTGTTCTGCTGTGACCTTCTGGGTCAGGTCCTTTGCTCAGACATTGCAGTCATTACACAAGTACAGTTTTTATGTCACGACTCTCTTTTTGCTGTTATACATTAAATTTTAGGTCGAGCCAAAGGGATGATCCTAAAATGTAGGAGTTAGGGAATGGATTTAACTTTCAGACCTCAGGTCTCAAACCTAAGGCATTCTTAGGGCTTGCTCTATACAGGGCTTGTCTTCTAATACAATTGTGGTATCCTTGCAGGCATTGTAAAATCCTATTGTTTAAGGACTATTTACGTAATGTGAGGTTTCAGTGTTTATGGCTTGTATTTAATTCTTTAAAATTGAGAACAATAATACATTTGGCACATGTATAAGAGTGGAACAGCTCAGGGTATTGATGAAATGTCTGAGAACATTCATCATCAATTTTTGTGATCTGTGGGACTGTTTTTTCCTCTCCAGATAGTAGTGTTTGGTGTTTGTATGCTTTCCAATTATTTACAGTCCACTTCTGAACAGGGCGACTGAGAAGATGCAAAACTTGTGAAATCTTAAGTTTCAAATAAAGACTTTGAGCACTGCTTTAGTTCTCTAGTACTGCTGTACTTGGAACATATAGAATACACCGTTGTCAGCATGTCTTTCAAACCTTCCCTTGTTTGGGTTGATGCAGATATCTGATGTTTTCTGAGCAATGGGAGCTCTGATCTATTGTAATCCTGAGCCACCAAATGGGTCATCTCTGCCACAAATCCATATGCCAAGCACATGTCACTGATCTGAAGTTTTTCCCAGAAGGATTTGTGTCTGATCTTTTATAGAACTTTACACTCATAAAGGTTGGAAAAAAACTCCAAAATCCCCAACTCTGCCCCACCATGCCCACTGACCACGTCCCCACGTGCCACATCTCCATGGCCCTTGAACACCTCCAGTGATGGGGATTCCACCACCTCTCTGAGCACCTGCTGGTGCCTGACCAGATTTTTCATCAGATTTTGTCATATGAAAAATAATACACAAATGTGGAAGTTGTGCTGCCATTTTCTTTCCATCTCTTCTAATGCAGCAATGTGTAGGGCATTACCTAAATGCGTGTGTTCTCAGATCCAAAAGAGACCACTTGGTTCATACTGGCTCACATCCATCGTACCGTGGACCGAAGGAAATTTGTGCAGTTAACCCCTCCTCCTGGTCTGGAATTCCTCTGGTGTTGACTTAATCATTAGACTTGATGATCTTACTGAATTTGTCCCACCTCAATGATTCTATGATCGAAAGGCAAGAAATAAAAATTAAAAACAAAACAAAACAATACTCTTTTCTCTTTATCTGAAGCTCCTACAATGAATTTACAGAGTTCAGCCTTAGTATTTCTTTATCATTGATGTGTACCAATGATATCATCTCTATCTCACTGTGTTTCAGCACCGTTGGCAGATCTTAAATGGCTGCTGGCAGGTAGAGGGGCCAAGAATGGAACCCAACTGCGAAAACTTATTTAAAGATGGAAACTTGGGGATTTTTCAGAGTATTCAGGTGTCTGATTTCCCCTTTGTTTAAAACACGCTATATTGCTTTTTGTCAATCTAGTTTCTTAATAAAAAATCCCACGTGGAACCAAGTCATATAAATGACATGTAGAAACCTGCTTCACTATTGGCACTGTCTGGCTGTATTTTGTTTCTAGTCTCGCTACTGAATGAGCTTGGCAAGGCCTGCTTAGAATGAATCTCATGATTGCTATTCCATTATTATGTACCGGATTAACTGACATGTAATTGTGTTGGGTTATAGAACCATAGACTAACCTTGGTTGGAGCGGACCTTAGAGGTCCCCTGTTTCCATCACCCTGCTGTGGGAGCTGCACATCTCCCCTCTTTTAGTTTAAAGCCATTCATCCCTGTCCTGTCACCATCAGACCATGGAAAGAAGTGGCTCTCCCTCCTGTTTAAAACTGTAAGTAGTGGGAGGCCACAAGGAGATTTACAGTAATTTTTACCTTACTCCTGCGTTTTGGAGTTAACAGGACTGTCTGCTTAATTGTCTGGCTTTATGAGCTATTCTGTAACTGTTTTGCTGCGCACAACTTGCTTACCATTTCTGAATGCATATGACCTTTTGTTCTTTGTGTAATGGAAGCGATTAAGGGACATTTGCCCTTTTTTTTTTTCGGCATTGTTCTTTAGAGATCTGTTGTTTTCGTCTGCTAACACAGTAATAATAGTCTGTTTATTTTGTCCTTTATATGCATTAAAATATCATGATATTTAAACTTAGTCATTGTTTTTGTCCTTTTTTTTTTTTCTTTTTTTTTCTCCTTGAGCCAATTTCTGGCAAATACTGTCTTCAGATTTACCTTCAACCTTAAAGTTTAATTCCCTTATCTTTTATTAACTATTTCAAAACCTTCTTTTTATGCATTCATTTATTTTTATTTTATACATGAGAAAAAGAGTTTGTAGGCCACTTCAATCTGCTGTAAATTAGATTTGCTGCAGAAATTGCAGATGCTTAGGATTTTTTATTGATTCTTGGCTTGTGGCTTTGGTGGACCAAGAGGAAAGCTGTTCAGTGAGTTCCCATTATTTGCATTTTTTGAATCCACAGCCTGCTTGGAACTGACTTTCTGAAAGTGTTAAGTTCATATATTACTGGTTTGAATTTTATTATGTGTGCAAATAGCACATAATCAAATCACTTGCATTTAAGCAGCCATTACTATTCAGTCTGTAATCACTTAGTGGGTGAGGTTTAGCCTTGTATTAAATTAACCAGGAATGTTTCATCTTTATAGAAGGAGTTAAGAAATCAGTGATTTCGTAATTCCTGAGATCAGAAGAATGAGATGCTCAAGAACCATGGAGATGTGGCACTTGGGGACGTGGCCATTGGGCATGGTGGGGTGGGTCAGCCTTGGGGACCTTGTAGGCCTTTTCCAACCCGAATGATTCTGTGGTTCTCTGCTGAGGTTTTCCTTCAGCCCAAAGTCGTCCTTGTTGGCTGTTTCTCCACAATGTGATTTGCTGATTTGGGATATATACCAGCAGCTTTGGAGACATTCTTAATTCCCACCTGTGCACGAATTGCCACTGGTTTCCCACTTACCCAATAATGGGGAGGAGAACAACTCTGATCTTACGTAAAGTGTTTTTTCCACTTTTTAATTCCATTTTTCATGCCTTAAAAATCAAAAATAACCCCTAAACCTTCCATACAGAGAGGATGTGACCATCACAAACCAAGTACCTTTAAAAGGCAACGCTGGTCCATAATCAAAGACCTCCACGAGTTAAACTGTGTGAAATGACTTCTGGTGGCTCTAAGTAATGCTTATACTTTAAAAAACATGTGGGGGTGACTCCTCCAAGGATCTGTTCTCTCCGAAGGATAAGCCATTGGTGAGGAAGAAGACTGGCTACTTTAACCTCAATATTGGCATTCTGGGCAGTGACCCCACAAAGCAGTGCTTCAGCACAACTGCAAAGTCAGTGAGCTTTGGCAGGAAAGCAAAACTTGGCAAGGGGAAGCCCCAGAGCCAAAGAAGACAATGTAGAGCAGAACCCCCCCCCTCCCCTCCCCCCACTGCTGCTTCAAACATAGAGCCCAGCCACTCAGGGCTTGCTTGTGCAGCAAACAAGCACTCTGGTTTACTTACATTACACTTAATTAAAAAAAAAAAAAAAAAAAGAAGCAAAAATGAGATGTAAAGAAATGTTCATTGTTTCTTTCTCCTTCTCTTTCCCATTTTTCTCCATTCTGCCAGAGAAGATGAATTTGCTCTTTGCTGCTCCAGTTCAATGCAGTCTGCTGATGTGTGTGCATTCTTCTCGTCAGATTGACTGAATATTCAAAATCTGATCCCAGTGTTTTGTTTTATATTTACATTGCACGCAAAGCCAAAACGCTTTATTCGTGTTGGTGAAAAGCACTGCTTGCTGGACACCCTATTCATACAATTCTGTCGTCCTCTTCTTTGAGGAATAAACTTCTGGAGCAGACAGGCCCCAGGTTTAACCTTGCTGCATCCCCAGTAAGCATCACCAAGTTGGCTTTAACTGATTGTTCCATCTCCACAGCACTAGATGGTGCTGATGGCAGCATCTCTGAAATCCGAGCCTTCAGAACTACCCAAAAGCAGCACTGCTGTGCAGCGGAGGGGCCGGTCTGCAAATCCAAGTCTGGATTGGAGCAAGCATTGCAGTCTGTGAATGCAGTAGTTGAGTGCAGGAGGGTAGAAGACGGAGATCCTGATAATGAGTTATTTCTGCGTGGCTTCTTCCCTGTTAAATGAGTAGTTGGTGTTTCTGGCTAATAGCTGTGAATTAGTGGAAGGCTGACTTTTGTCCCAGGTATTCCAACACAGCCCTTCTAGGGTTCTGCGATTCCAGGAATCCATCATTCTAGGTTTCCATCATTTGATTGATTCCTCTGGTGAAGGCTTTCTGAGACAGCATGAAAGGGAAACTACGATTCTGGTGTCCATGACATCAAGTACATCATGTTATCCTAGTAACACCAAAAGTTTCTCAGCCCTTACAGTGAGCGCAGTTGTTCTGTAATCTCACTAGGCGTTCCTTCCCTATCAGTCCAGCTGAGCTTATCACCATCCCAGCAGGGTTCAGCACCGACGTCACTGGTCCCGGTGTCAGCTGTTCGTGGCCCTAGGAGACGTTGGTTGAACTTGGGGATGGCGTGACACCCCCAGAGGGCTCCTGTCGAGGTTAGGGAGATGCCTTAAGTGCTGCAACGTAAGCAACTGTTCTGCTCTAAGAAGTGTCTGACTGAAGAGGCGTCAAGAAATGGCGGAATGTATTGAGTTGGCTCTCAAGATAGAAGATCTGGGCTTCAGAAACAAGGTGCTTCCTCGTGGCTCTGAGAAGTGCTGGAAGAGCTTTCTCCTGTAACTCTTGGCTGGCAAGGAGGGAGAACAAGCACTGATATCTGCTATCAATATCTCCTATCTAAGGCTGCAAGGGACTTGACATCGGTGTTATATTTGAAGTTGAAAACAGAGGGCTTCCTCAAATCCTGACCATCATTTCTTTAGGCAGGAAAGCTTTCTGAGAGCACTGAAGTTGTCAGAGTCGTCAAGAGGAAATGGCTGTCGAGAGTGTAACCCGGGGCAGTAATTAGCCACTTCTTTATTTATTAGGCTGACTTGAATCCTTTCTAACTGAATCTGATGAGCACAGAGTCTGCTGCTGATGTGTGTCCCAAGAGCAATGTCACCAACCCCAAGAAGCAGTGCACTTTTGGGCATGACTGAATGTGGTTGCTTTTATTTTCATCAGAACAGTTTTTTTGACCCTCAGAGAACCAATAGAGTCATCCTAGGAGAGCCTGATGAGGTCCTGAATGCTCACCTTTGATTTTGAGTATTCAGTTCTGTCTCATGGTGTCTCACAGTGAAAGTCCATCTCAGTGACGTGGGAATGCTTACTAAGTCAAACAAGTAGAATTTGGAAAAAAAGCCATTGCTATGGGTGTTGTTTTTTCAAAATGCATGAAATGAAATTTATTTCTCTGTATGCATAAGGACCTCTGATTTCACACAGGTTATTTATAAAGCTAGTGTAATGCTTTGTTCTTAATAAGACTTAAACTGAGATGACTTTGAAAACAGTATGTATTAGTAAAATGCAAAATCTCAGCCTTCAAACCAAGGCTTTGACACTGAGATTCTTCCTATCCTGAGCAATTAGGTTATTGAACTGAAAAATACTCATGATTATTAAGGAAAATAAATGCACTGTGTGTGTGTTGCTGCACTTTAGAAATAGAGTTTAACAAATTCACCCTGGTTATGAACTGAAATTATGTGTGTACCATTAAAGTTTGATGTTAAAGAACTTAGCATTGAACATATGATGATCTAAAGATCTTTTATCATATATCATTTATTTTATAGAACAGCTCCAGTTCAAACCCCACTGCTGCTTAACTCAGATGTATTTAAAAACTGTATTTAAAAACTCTCCACACTTGCGTTAGTGCACATAGTAAAACACCTCTTCTGATTGCTTTGTCTATTTCAGACCGTTATTGTGAATTTATTTCAATGTTTGTTTTTTTTCTCTCTCCTCCAGCTTATTTTCTCTGCTGTCTAAAAAGCACAACAAGGTGCTGGAACAAGCCACGCAGTCCTTGAGAGGTTCCCTTGATTCCAGTGAGTCTCCACTTCCTGACTATGTAAGTATGGAGCTTCATATTGTTGCAGATGCTCCAAAATATGAGAGGTACAAACATAAATCTGCAAAGATTTATCAAAACGCGTGGCAGCTCAGTAACCACCAACTCCAACGCAAAGAACCTGCATAAATGATGTAATGTCTGAAAAAAAAAAGACACAAATGGCAAAACAAAACCCACGGCTCCTGAGAGCTGGGAGACACCTTGTCAGTGTGCAGTTTTCAAGCCATTTATCTTGAAGGGTATTAAAATCATACGGTTAGAAACGTTTTTAAGAACAAGGCTTTGGCATCTGCAGTGTGTTAAAATGCCTGAAAATGGTTGAAAATTCCCAGTGAGCCCCAGAATGATACTGCATCCATGGGTCACATCAGTACGTTCTGGGCACTGTATGCATACAGCACTCCTTTCAGTTTGCTAAGCCAGTGACCACAAATATTGTGATTTAATTGCATGGGCTTTTGGAAAACCTCTACCTTCTTCCAAGGATTCGAATAATATTTTTTTGTACTGCCCAAGTGCCTTTGGTTTGTACTCCTTTGAAGTTTCTCTGTAATACTGTCTAAAAGAGTTGTCCTGTTCTACCAGTTACTCCCAGTTTTTGAGATTGAAAATGCAACAGCTCTATTATTTTGGATGTTAATGCGTATTCTAGGACGTGGCTCTCTGATACATGAAGTATCATAGTGCTCTAGCACATAAGTACCAACAAAGGTAATTTGATGTAAAGTTTGATAACATGAGTTCAACTACCCAGGTTTCTTAACCTCTCTCTTCTAGTTGCTGTTGCTGACACTGCCATCAAAACTGGAGGCATTCTGTAACTCAGGGAGCAGATCAGTGCATTCAGTCTGCCTGATGATGCCTTAATTCACATGGAGCTCCTTGCAGCACTGCTGATTGCAGGGCTGTGTTTCTTGTCCCGCAAGCTGACCCTCAGCTTTGGTCTCAGCAGCTTTGGTCTCAGTGAGACCCCCCTCTCTGCTCTGTGTTTGGGGCAGGGGCTGCTGCTGCTGTTTGTCCTGTAAGGTGACCCACTCTGCTTCTTCCATCTGCAACAGCATGAACATGGGAATGCCTCAGAGCCCTTGGGTAACTCGAGGAGGATTTGATGATGTAGGGCCACAGCTGTGAGGAGTCACATATTTGGGATGTTCAGTGTTCCTGATTGCTGGGATTGATAAGGCTCTGGGGCTGCATTGCTCAGAGGTGATTAACCTCCATTTCCTGCCAGCTTCCAGCTTAAGCAATTACACTGCTGCACATTCTGACTCCTCCTTTGGTCTCGTGGCACTTCATTGATCTGTCCTGAAAAGCTGTGGGCTTCCAGGCAAAAGGAGGCTGTGCTGGTAGAGGCGATCGCTTTAATAGTTGCACGTCCAGGCTCACTTCATTCTGTGCAGTGTCACGGAACAGTCTGCCGTCACCACACTCACAGACACCATGAGCTTTTGGTCAAACAAGTCCTGTCCAGATACCTTGAGAATAGGGCAGACACTTTTAACACTGGCTTCACGGACTCATAGAATCAGTAAGGTTGGAAAAGACCACTAAGATCATCAAGTCCAACCATCAGCCCATCCCCCTGCAGGTGGGTACAGCTGAAAACTGCCCTTTGTGGAGCACTGCTGAGGAAGAACTCCCTTTCTCCTTTTTATGATGTAGGGAAGGAGGCAGGGGAGGAGAAGGACAGCAACTGGAAAGGTTGCTTTAAGGGATAATAAAATCACAGCAGTTTATTGCCTGTATTTTGAGAAAAGAATGCGTGTTCCCATGCATGCCTTTTTTCCCAAATTGCTCATATGGCTACTTAGTGTAAGGCACTGTCAGTTGTCTAAATAACAGTGACAGCAAGATGTCATTTGCTGAAGGACACTCTGCTTCTGAAAGCCCGTGATTATGTTGTTTGTAACAACAGTTGTTTGTTTGCATTTATATTACTGCAAGAATGCTGTAAGGAACATGAGGAGTGAAGGAGCTGGGAGCTGAGATAACATCATGGACTGGAGTCCTGGATTCTGTGTTGGCTGAAGGATTTTCTTTTTCTATCTCTGTTTGACCACTGTCCAAGCATAAAGCTGAAGAAATCCTAATTTCTCAGTGTTTGAACTGAAGTGATATTTCTGCCACGGTTAGCTTTTTAACGTAAATGCAAGATTTTTGACCTAATACCTGTTGATCTGTGATAGTTTTAAGAATGTGGGTTTCCCCATTGCCATATTTCTTGGGGTCGTCTTGTGTATGCTGTGGGCTGGAGAAGAGGAGGGGAGAGGAGACCTCATGGCCCTATAGCCCCTCATGGCCCTACAGCCCCTCATGGCCCTACAGCCCCCTCATGGTCCTACATCCCCTCATGGCCCTACAGCCCCCTCATGGCCCTACAGCCCCCTCATGGCCCTACAGCCCCTCATGGCCCTACAGCCCCCTCATGGCCCTACAGCCCCCTCATGGCCCTACATCCCCTCATGGCCCTACAGCCCCCTCATGGTCCTACATCCCCTCATGGCCCTACAGCCCCTCATGGCCCTACAGCTCCTCATGGACCTACAGCCCCCTCATGGTCCTACAGCCCTCATGGCCCTGCAGCTCCTCATGGCCCTATGGCCCCTCATGGCCCTACAGCTCCTCATGGCTCTGCAGCTCTTCATAGCCCTCTGACATATGCCAGAGCTGTGGGTATTTTTGCTGTGAACCCCAATAAGGAACTGACCCAGCTGGTTGTTCTTGCTGAGGTTTCCTGGGCTTTAGTAAGAAAAGAGCAAGTTATTTCATTGTAAGGCCAGATCAAGTTCACGGTCCTGTAAGGCAGAAAGCCCCTCTGAACTGTGTGCAGTGCAATTCAGGTGCAGGAAGAAGTCAGAGGAAGGGTGAGAGCTTTGTTTTCTTAGAAACAATTACAGCTTTGGAATACATTTCTGTCAAGTTTCTCCCGTCCATGAGTATCTCTGGTATTCTTCAATGCAAAGAAATAGGAAGAATGCACTCTGTTTTGTTTATGGCTTTCTTAGGTTCAATGAGAGAACAGTCCACGAAATTTAAGTTTAACTTAACAAGGAAAGAGGGAGAGTGCTGCTTCTTTTCATATAAAGAGAAGTTATTTGGGTGTGTGTATCAATGGTTTCTCCTGATTTCATTTTTTTAAGATATGAATGTAAAGAAAAGAAGAAAAAAGAAGTGGGAAAGTCAGTGGTAGGAACAATTTCAGTTTCAAATAGCTTGTCGTGCATTATCCCTTAGGGCTTTGGTGTGTATTGGGCTCCGTAGTTCTAATCAGGTTTCTGCCTTTGTTTCAGCATCATCTAACACAACACAGGGGCCAAGGCGTTGTGGCAGTGGGAACCCAAACTCCATCCGGGTGAAGCTTAAAAAGTTAGGAAAAGTCTAGCAATTTCCCATTTTGTGCCAAAATCTTTATTTCCCATGCAGGATTATCACTAACACAGCACTTCACAAAGTTGTCAGCGCTGGAAGCAGCGCAGTGCAGTTGGGCTTTCCATAATGCTCACAAACGCATTCCTTTAAATGTCTGAAGAGCCATCCTTTAAACTCCATCCAGAATTTGTTGGTTCTTTGTTAGTTGGGTATAGAAATGAGTGCACGTTGGCGATCCAAAGGGAAAACATGCAGGACGTGGATGCAGCAAGCCGTGTTTGCAGTAGCAAGGTGTGGCGATGCGGTGACTCCTTCCCTGGCTCCTTCCCAACCTCATTAACGTTACCTGCTGTGCAGAGCAGTGTTACATGGAGCCTTGGAGTTCTGCACACGTCAGGAACAGGTTGCCCATGGAGGCTGTGGATGCCCCATCCCTGCAGGCATTCAAGGCCAGGCTGGATGTGGCTCTGGGCAGCCTGGGCTGCTGGTTATCGACCTGCACACAGCAGGAGGTTGGAAGTGGATGAGCATTGAGGTCCTTTTCAACCCAGGCCATCCTATGATCCTGTGATTCCCTGGTGTTAGTAACGAGAAGTAAACTTTGCATTTGTGTGGTGAGATTTTTCTATTTCTTTTTCGTACCCTCCTCAGTCAGCGCTCTGTAATGGACCAAGTGAAGCCCAATATTTAGATTCCTCTTTGATTTATCCTCAATTTACATGGTAAATAGAAAGCAGCTGTGTGTTCAAGCATTAATTCTTGAAACTCTTGGGCCCCTCCAGCGTCATCTGGAAATAATGCAGCTTGTAAAACACAGCTAAGAAGAAAAAGCAATGTTTGTTTTATGTGGGATGAATGACTTCAGTTGGGGTCCTTCTAATGCAGCCATTAAGAGGGTTATTAAAAAGCACTATTACCAAAGTGCTTTCAAGAAAAAGGATTTTTTTGTAGCTCGTATCTTGTTATTACGGTTGATTATCTTCAAAGCTGTGAGTACTTCAGAAATAATCCTTAGTTTTAGGTTCTTTAGCAGAGAGCCAAACTAATCTCCTTCCTGTACACGGGGAGATGTTGAAAGGTTTCCCTATTTCCTTTCCTCCCTGGGAAGAAAATAGACTTGTACAAGAAAGGTCTCCATTTTTATCTTAGTAATTTGGGATTGCTGAAGAGTAGTTAAATCACGTCTGTGAGCTGCAGGATTGGGTCTCATAAATGTAACAAAACAAATCCCCAATCTCTGTTTTCTGGATGTAGTTAAGTCACAGTGGATGAAAGCTGGTAGTGCCGTAGAGCCAAAGAATGCAGCGAGCCTTGTTGTCAGTGCGTGCAGAGGAGCAACCAAAGCAAAGTCAGTGTTCTAGAAGTGCATATTATTAATAACTGTAGGCTAAAACCTTTTGTCCACAATGTGTGTCTACCATCACGTTGCCATTTGACTCCTGTTCTGACACTAACCAAACCAATCATTCCATTTTAGAGTTTGGGATTCCAGATGTGTCTCGTGTTGCAGACTTTTTTTTTGACAAAGGATGACATGAAATAAATGAGCGATTTCAGCCTATCCAGCACGTGGCACACATCAATTTTAAACTACCTAAAGAAGTAGTGTAATGCAGAACCCCACCAGCAGCCACAACTGCTCTCCAATGGCTGTGTGCTACTGCGAAGAAATTGAACGTCTTCCCTGGGATCATCTGATAACTTCAGTAATGATGCAGAAATGAAATTAAGCCCACTTCCAAATAAACTGGTCAGTTGTAATGGAGTTAGCATGATGCAATTAGTGTTATTCAGCTGGTAGTCTGTGAAAATACTGCCTTGTGGTAACTTCTGTGAGCAGACAAAGTGGCTATGACTTGTCGAGCTGTAGAATTGAGTGTACCCATGGAGAATGGAAAACTCCTAGCAAACTAACTTATGACTCCTACTTGAGATATGTCCATATTTCATCAACACTGAAAAAGAAAAGCTAAGTCAGTTCTTTTCTCCTAACTCAGAAACGACCCAGCTTTCACCAGCAGCACTGCCTAAGTCTTTTCCATGCCATTTTTGTCTCTGTTTTCTCAATTATTGTATGTCATTAAGTAACTTCATAAGGTTCTTTTCGTTTGTTTGCATTAGTCATAGAATCACAGAATGGCCCAGGTTGGAAGGGACCTCAAGAATCATCGGGTTCCAACCCCACTCACCACAGGCAGGGCCACCAACCTCCACATTTAATACTGGGCCAGGCTGCCCAGGGCCTCATTCAACCTGGCCTTGAACACCTCCAGGGAAATGGTTTGAAGTTGAGGGAGGGAAGATTTAGGTTGGATGTTCTTTACTATGAGAGTGGTGAGGTGCTGGAGAAGCTGCCCAGAGGGGCTGTGGATGCCCCGTAAAGAACTTCCCCCTGATATCCAATCCAAACCTTCCTCATTAACATGTATGGACTGTTAATGGACTGAACAGGTTCATCTTGGGTGTTAGATCTGCTTGTTGGCTACTTTAACAAACCTCAAATACAATTGGACAAGAAAATGTTTTTAGGCTGTTGTTGAGGTGTGATGCCTGGTAAACCAGTATCCCATCATATTGTTTCTGGGTGTGGGTCCAAGCAGTTTAGGCTGTACTGAGTAAGAAAACAATCCCATACCAACTTACCTTCTTCTTGATCACTCTGAGCTAGTGGCTCATGGGCAGAAGTGACACTTTCCATATCAGGTTATTCTTGGGTATGCCTGTCCCCACTCTATTATTGAGCCAGAAGCTATAAATACATTTTCTAAATATTAGTCATACCCTCCTTCAAACGAAGTACTTTTAGTTTAAAGAATATTTCTCCTACCTAATTCCCCTATTTTTATACCATCAAAAAATAGTCATTTCAGAATAGTCTGAAATCACCAACCAAACCCAAATCTAAAGCAAGCTCTTGCACTGAGTAATTGCAAATTTCTACAGTTCTGTCTCAATTCTTTGGCAGTTCTTTTCTTAAAACAAATTGGAAATTTTCCTGAGAAAAAAGCTGCATAAATTGTTCTTAAACAGAGAGAACAAGCTGCCTTAAAATCCTATGCTGAACGTGCTAGTGAAGTTCGGTCTGATTAAACTTCCCAATATTAGTAGGGACAACTATTATTTTTTACAGTTTTTTCATTACTGTATCATTTTGAAGGATCTGGGAGCAAATATATTGCTCTTTGCTGGTGCAAAAAGATTCCTTGTTTGGAGTTACACAGTTGGCTCATTGGTGTCTGCTATTGGGTTACGTGCACAGATGGCATTAAATGTTATTTCAATTAGGACCTCTCAACACCCGGAAAAATGAGGATGAGCATCACTATCTGTATTGATTTTAGAACGTTCAGTGTTGCAGCAGCATCTTATGGTCATCTGAATAAAAAGTATTTCATTGTTCAGGTCTATGAGATGAGAACCAAATTGGAAGAAGTGGGAAGAACCTCTAGGTAAAGTTGTGGGGCACTGCTGCTATGTTGCAACAAAGGGTATAAACGATAGCACTTGTGTGTTTGTACTCAGAATAAATGTTTTGGAAAAGGCCACTTTTCTGAGCATTCATAAAGCAGAAAGTGGCATGGGCTGCCCAGGGAGGTGGTGGACTCCCCACCCCTGGAGATGTTAAAGAGCCATGGAGATGTGGCACTTGGGGATGGTCAGAGGGCATGGTGGGGTGGGTTGGGGATCTTAGAAGTCTTTCCCGACCTCAGTTCTGTGATTCTATGACCATAGCTAAAGACATTGCTAGAGTTTGGTTTAGAAATGGAGGAGCACTGTTCCGGGGTCCCTTCATCCCACCCAAAAAGGAAGAGTAGAATCCTGTGCACTGATTTTCCGCTGTGCATCTGTTTGTGTTGCACTTGGACTGAGGTAGGATGCAGCACAAGCTGTAGGTCCAATATCTCACCATTAAGAAAGACAGACCTCACAAGCCTTTCTGTAAATATTTCTGTAAATACCACTTACTACTCCTGTGTAAGACAACATTTGTTCTGTTCAGAGTGATGGGGAATTTTGATATGCTTGGATGAAAAACAGTAACTACCGTTCTTCAGAACATCTTTATCTTTTATTTTTGTATGTCATTGTTGATACAGTCTTCAGATGTTTTCCTGCTGCCAAAAAGTAGAGGAGGAAATGTTGGGAGCAGACCCATGGATGGTCTCATCCATTTGGGGAAAGCCAAGCACTTCACACACGTGGGTTGTGCAGAGCTCTTCAGGAGAAGCTGTGGTTTGTAGTGTTGGGCTTTGTCAAACATCCACCAACAAACAGAGAAATGGAGTGCAATGGTTCTCCAAAGCATTTTTTGAAAGAGCACAATTTATTTTTGTGGCTTCGACGTATTTCAGCAATGCCATAAACCAAATGTTTAGTGCTTCTCCAGCAAGGTTTTGATTGAAAAATGTAATGCTTAAAACCCAGAAATATGTTTCCATATGTTACAGACATCCCAGTAATTCTGTTTTTGAATATTCAGCCTTGTAAACGGCAGGAAATGGACACAGAAAGAAATCTGCACCTTTTCAGGCTGTTCAGTGCTTAATGCTAATTGCAATTATTTTATATTACTTTTTTTTTCTATGTGAGACACCAGTGAAGCACTACAAATTCTGATGTCTCACCTCCTACTTTCATCCACTTTTCTTCTGATTTTATGGGCACACATCTGGAGTAACCATTCGGTTTTTAGTTGGTTACTTTTGCTTTAAAAAATAATAATAATGAAAAAATCATTTTTTTTTTAACACAGCTGAAAATGTATCTGTTCTCTGTCTTGCTGCGGGGCTGGTGTGAATACTACCTTTGATGTCACACTATTTAATTGCTAAGGGACCAAATGATGGTGTGAAAGAAAGTAGAATTCTTTGGAAGTAATCAGTCAGTAGCATTGAAAAATGGTCTTGGTAAGAAGTAAAGAAGAATACAGAAATTGGGCAGGAAGTAACAATTCTTGACATGATATGGAAGGTAAAAAATACAGCACTTTAAAGACTTGGTGTGATTATAGTTGCACAAATGTGTAATTAAATTGCATATTAACGCATGCATCCATTGGGATAAAGGAAGACCTGTGTTTTCATTCATTGTCATGGCATCTGCCTTTGGAGCATTTAACTCTGCAACTTTAATTTTAAAGCAAGAATGGGAAGTTGATTCATTATTGTTGTTGTTGCTTAATTGACGTCAATGCTAACTTTTTTTTTTCCCCTAACTTTTTAAAGTCAAAGAAATGTAAGAAAGAAAAAAGCTGGTCCACATCAGCCAGTGAAATACCAAACATCAATCCGCTTCAGGGAAACATCTTTTAAAATGTTCACAAAGAGAAAAGGCTCTGATAGGTGACCTTCATTCAGTCATGCTGTACCCTGATCCCCTGCTCTGCTGGGAGATGTATGTGGTTGCACTGGTTTCCTCCAAAGTGGAGAGGTATAGGACTTTTTTTTATTGCCATTCAGATGTGTTACTGGAATGTGGTGGAGGTATGTACAACTCTTGTACATACTTAGGCTTGAGCCAAACCGGAGTGAGTGTGAGCTGCCAATGAAGAATAGGACATCTCCAAAGACACAGTGTTCTGCCTCATTTTTCTGGAAATAACACTGGTATGTAGTGTACAGGGTCTGCTGCACTCGTGTATTCATGTGCATAATAACCCAAATACTCGATCTTAATTGGTTTGCTAAGAACAAGAACCAACTGTCCTGTTCTGTAGAGCAAAACCCCACCATCCTGGGGTTCTGTTCTGTAGAACAGAAACCAACCTTCCTATTCTGTAAACAAAAGCCAACCAACCCATTCTAAGGAACAAGAATCCAACCATCACATTCTGTAGAACGAGAACCAACCTAAAGAAAATTACCCATCAACAGCTTATTCAGAGCACTGGTAGAGAAATTGGGCACATATGCATTGCAGAGAAAATCAAAAGCTGGCATCTGAAGAAAGCTGGAAGTTTTTCCCATTATGTGAGTCTTCGCCTCTCATCTCTGTCTGTCGCTACTGTGCGTAACAAACCAGGGTACACAAAATTCAATTTTGTCCCAGAAATAGAAGAGTCTTTATAAATATTTCAGGAAATTGGATTTTGTTGGACAATGCATTTTTTTCCCCATGTTTCTATGACAATTTTTTTTGCTTCAGAATCTGAAAAATGTGATTATATTTTGGTTTTTAAATTTGTACCTGTGTGCACAAACTGCTAGAATTATCTTCTGTGGGTTTCAGCTTTTCCCATTCTCAGTTATAAGGTCCATTTTCCAGCGTTAATGCTGTGGCTGCTGTGTGCTTACAGACCATGAGCAGGAAGCTGAGGACTGCTCATCAGAATTGATGCAGGACCCATATCCCACGTTCAGAGGAATGCTCTTTGACAATAAGATGGAACGTAGTAAAAACAACATTTAACACAGAATCATAGACTCACTAAAGTTGGAAGAATACTCCAAAGATCACCCAGTCCAACCGTCAGCCCATCCCCAACACACCCACTAACCATGTTAAACTGTGTTTCTTTTAATATGATCACTTTCTTACATCTTTATCATACATTTTTGAAGTATTTGCTGATGGAGACTTAGTCTGAGTGCAGTTGTGAAGTAGTCTCATCACTGGTGGTGTATCTGGACCAGTCTTCCAACTGCATGCCCAACCTTATAACAGTTTGGGCCTGTTGGGTGACGGTGATTTCAGGGACCTGAAATTTGTGTTGTGCACTTCTTAACGCTTGGGGAAGTACCTCATACAAAGAGCAGTGTGCCATCATCCGAAGTTTCACGTGCCTTTCCCATAGCAGTCCCACCCTGAAGGCAAAAAGGCAGAGGTCTTGGGCTGCAGTGTGTTATCAGGCCAAATAGTGAGCAGTTTTCCACTTGGATTAGTATGAAAACTTGGTGCAGTCCGTGGTTATTTTTGTGGATTCCGTTGTCTCAATGAAGTTTCTGCTCATAATCAGAGTCATAATTACTCAGAGTGGTGCTTTGAGTGGAGCAAAACTGCCATGTGTAGAAGGCAGTGATGGTTTTTGAATTTCATAGCAAAGCTGCTGACCCATAGCATTTAATCAGTGAGGAACCAGTGCAGAATTTCTAAATTTGGCTTCTTTGCAGTTGACAGCTCTAGTGAGGGGTTGATATTTGTTCAGTTCGTTTTTATCCTTTCTCAATTAAATTAGACACCAAAGTAACGTCTGTAGCAGGGAGTGATTTCCCTGAATGCCAGTGATGGGTTCATTAGAAACACAACTCTTAGGCGTATGTGTTGCAGTGAGTGCCATAGTTGTTACTGCCTAATATAGTAGCAAGGGTGAAGGAAATAGTTGATGTTATAGGATATAGTCAGAGATGATGCATAAACAAAGATGCTGCAAGGATCTGATGGATGTATTACATTCCTGTAATTGCTGTACTGTGCAGAGGAGGGTTTGGGTAGTGTGAAGGAAAAATGTGAATGCTGTTTGGTTGGACTTGTTAATTGGTCTTTGCTGCCTTTTTCCAAGACGTTATGCTTTTCTGTCTTCTTCCTGATAGAAATAAGGGCTTCTGTACTTCAACTCAGTATCACATAGGGTAATAATGCAAAAAATGTGGGGTGTTCCTTTTTGGAGAACCACTTGCTTACAAGGGGGTCGTCAGCAGTCATCTTCAAGGAGCAAGCTTTTAGGTCTAGGCAGTTCATTAAGCAAAGCTCACGTATTAAATGCAAAAATGTGAGACTTGATGTGGACATTACATAAGACCTGCTGTGCAATTTAAAGAACAAATCAGGAAGTGTTGGAGTTTCAGTTGACGTAGCAGTAGTTATTGCATAAAACCTCCCAACAGCTCTCCTGGTGACAATTTGCAGCTGTGCTGGATGTGGAGTGCTGGAAGAAGAAACTTTTTCATTTGAGTAACTTCTTTAAAGTCCATGAACTCTGCTCAGGATAGACAGGTTCTGTTAATTAAAGCCTGTATCACAATTATCTGCCTGCCCTCGAATGGTGGAGGTGGGGTTTCACGTGAAACTCATCCTTTCCTGTTCTACCAGTCAAACTAAACAGGATCTTCACATACCTCTAGGGAATACTGAATCGTAAAATCACAGAATCATGAAGGCTGGAGAAGACTTCCAGGATCACCAGATCCAACCCCAACCCATCCCCACATAGCCCACTAACCGTGTCCCTCATGTGCTTCATTTCAAGGAGAATCTTTGGGGAGAACTTTTCCTTTCAGCAGCAAGAAGACTTCACCTTATTTCAAGCGTGATTTGGGAACAGTGCAGATTCACGGGTTTAATTTGAATTTTCTACAGTATGAATATCATCTTTGCCATCTTTCCTAGTGATGGTTGCCTTCCAGGTTTTACAGGACCTTATAATTTGTCATTTTGGCATCTGCAAATCACTGGAGAAGGAAGCTTGCCAACCCTTGGCTTTCCAGCATGGAATTCAGCACTGGGATTAGATGGGAGCTTCCCAAAAATGGAGTTTGGAATCAAAAGCCCAGATGCTGGGCTGGGGTGAAATGCTAGAAAGCAGGACTATCTATAGTTCTCCATCATAAAATTCCTTCTGCAGTTGCCGTATTGAATCCCAGTCTAAGAAAAATGCCAAGGTCTGAGTGTCTCTGTCACTTCAGTGCTGTGTCATCATTTAGGGCCTGAGTGCTTGGTCCTTCCTTTGAAAATAGAGAAGGCTTGCTAACAGAATAGCTTAGGAAACACAGCATTCCAGGCCAATGTCTAGAAACTTCAGATTGACTTGGGAACCTGATTTACTGGGGATCAATTCAAGTATTTCAGTATGAAGAGTTTTAGCACTGGGATTTGAAAGAGCAAGTGCACAAAAGGAAGAAGGGGTGAAGAAGTGGCTGGGTGATGAGCTGTGGGGTGGCCACAGACTGCCTATAAAGGAGTCAGAACCATGAAATTGTGTGGGGTGTTCTTATAAAAGAGTTGCAGACTTGCGCCTTCACTCAGGTACCTGCATGTCCTCAGAAACAGCTTCATACTTTCCTGCTATGAACGGGACGGCTTGACAAAACTGAATTCAGTTTTGAGGATGTATTCCATGCAAGCCCTAAATTTTCTCCCTCGATACCTAACTTTACCACCGTTTAACATTATGGCCAGAACTTGTCTTGGTTTGACATAAACAAACCAAGACTATTGTGCTGCATATATGCCTCTAAAGTAGAAGGGACAGAGTCTCATTTAACCCGTTACATGTGTTGTCATGGAACTAGAGGGACCGTGCGCTGTAAGGCTGCAACCTTCATTCCACCTTTTCTCTCTGTATTCTCTCATGGACATGGCAGCATTGCCACGAGCAATCTGCCAGATCCAACCTGAATACCACATGGACAGCCCTCCTTTTTTCTCCTAAGAATGATTAACACTGAGAAGCTGGACAGTCACCTTTGAATTCTTTGGAATCAGGGCATCATTACCTCTATATTGTATTTCGGTAAGGACAGCAGTGGTATTTCAGGATGCTCCAGCTCTCCCAAGGGGTTGCTTTAGCTTTTTACTTCAAATCTGTGTGTTTCTTGTTAGTGTTTATCAAACTCACATTTTTGGGTACGGGTTTTGGTTTTTTCTTTTTTTGTTTTTTTTTTGTTTGCAGATTACATTCTCATTTCTGCCCTCCTTGTGTTCCCCCCTGTATTGTGTCTGCCTTTTTCCAAGCAGCCGCTATCACTTGTTTGTTCCTTTTTGCTCTAACAGAGAGACACAGACAGCCCAGAACTGTGCCTGGCTCATCTTTATTTGGGATGGGGATATAATGGGGACATAACAGCATAACGTGGTCAGAAGAGTAATACGGAGACGCAGCCATTGGTGTGACTGCTCTCTACCTGTGGCTGCTGCCTTGTTCCATGTGCAACCAGAACACGAGCAGGCTTCTGCCTTTTGCCTGGCTCCTTCTGTTGGAAAATGGGGATAATTGAGAGAAGTGATTACATTTAATTTCTACCCAGAATAGGAAACACGAGGGCATATCTGTGGTTACCAACAGTAATGGCAGTGCTGTGCCTGCGTCTCCTTCCCATTCTTTTGAAGGTTTTCATCTCAGATGGAAACTTAAATTTCTTTTGGGCTTCCATCTCAGAAAGTTGGCAACCAGCCCTTAGCTTCCACATTTCTCATAATGATGGACATAGTTATCTCTAATAAACGAAACAAACTGGGGCAGACTTGCACTCATCGCTGTTGATGGAGGCATCATCCTGAGAGCTGTTTGGTAAAGGAGTACTGCAGTTATTTTCGGTGTGAATGGTGCATGAATTTGTCAGTGATAAGCAATGGGAAAGTGCCACTACTTCTATCTAATTGCTGCTTAATGGATAGAAACTCACCAACCTGTCCTCTCCAACATCAATATCTGGCTTTTCCTATAGCAGCCTGTGCAGTCCAAAAGCAATATTCCTGCAGGGTTGTTGTGCTGATGCCTTGGCCATCCGCGTTCTGCATTTCAGCTGTGCTCAGCTGCTCTGGGAATCAATCTGCAGGGCGATAAACTTTTTTTCTCTCCAAGAGCGAGATGTTTTTGTAACCTTCATTCTATCTGTCCTGGCGCGGTGTCTGCATGTGGAGGTGTCGTTCCCTGATACTGCGGATGCAGAGCAACAAACTCACACAGTGTTTATCTGCTCTTCCAGCATTTCTCCGTTGTCTCATCCTTAGCTTTCTTCTTGTTTTCGCCTGTTTTGGAAACTTGTAAGCCTCTGCAGATTCTTCTGTAATCACTAACTATAGGAGCATGCAGCTCTACAGATAATAGACGAGAGATGCTGAGATTCAGTCCCACGTCTGTTTTTTTGGAGCTCATTCTTAGCAAATTCCATTCCTTGTGTAAGGTGCTCTTAGACCAGAGGGACGGCTTTTCAACAGCTGGACAGCTTTGAGTGACCTTACAGCCATCAAAATAAAGCCTTCAGTAAAGGGAAGCATCCTTTTAAATTAAACATCTGGTTTCAGATGCTTGTAGGGCACCTGTGCCACAGTGGTGGGAGAGTTTCTCTTTTCATATGCGCACGTGATGCCAACCTGGTGATTTTGGGAAGCATCCTAGCTTTGTATTCCCATTGTGTAGGGCGGGTACATGGGGTTGTAGGATTTGTACACATTCTGTGTGTTTTAGGATAGTATCTCAGTCACTGGGTCATCCTGCTGCATTGAAAAGTGAGCTAAGGCACTGCTCAGAGCTTCTTGAAAGCCACCATAACATACCTTATTGTGAAATAAATGCAAGTCGATGGGCAGATACTGCTTGACCTGTGAGTTAAGCAGATCTTGGTGTTTCTTCAGATTCCAGCTGAAGCAGCTGTTCCAGGTTTTGTCCAGTGCTTTGCATTGTTGTTTGCAATTTTATTTGCAAATAACTTGCGATGTTATTTGCATTTAATGGCATCTAAGTGGGATGCTATTTCACAGAACTCAAACTAGAAGGCTGCAAGGGACCCACCTGCACTCTAAAACTGCTTCAGTCAAAGGAGAATGCAATCCCATGGACAGGTGAAATAGCTGCAGTGGTTGGTTTGTGAGGATTTCTGCCAGCATTGTTAGTGTCAGCACAGCAATAATTCCAGTGGTTGAGGCTGAGTCTTGAAAAAGGAGATCCTCACATTCAGGAAGGAATCTGTAACCTCCACAGTTAGACAGATAGCATTGCTGAACAGTCTTCAAAGTGGGCACAGAGGGGATGGGTTCGAGTTTGACTTGATGGCTGCAGAGGTTTTTTCCAATCCTAATGTTTCTATGAGTCCAGCAGAAGTCTGTCACAAGTATGGCCTCATTACCGGGTATTTAATTGCCCTTTCTGAGTGATATCTCAGAAGATGACTGCTTTGCAGGTAGGAAGAGTAGATGCCAGTGGTTTCAGTGCTCCTACCATACAGAAAAACTCAACTGTTGGTGTGATTCACATTTCTGGCAGACCTGTAGGGTCTCGCAGCCTGTTGTTTGATGTGCTGGAGGGACCCTATTCTTCCCTGATAGGGACCAAACATAAAATGTGTTGAATTAAATGTATGCTGATATGTTGGAAGACCGAGTTTGCTTAACTCTCAATGAATTTGGTTACAATATTTGCTCATTGGGATGAGCCAGTGACTCCGGCTGAGAGAAATAAGCTCTGCGGCTGAACACTGTGCATTTCAGATAACATTTTGGTGATTTCAGGAGAAAACAGATCTCTTTGCCAATACTCACGGATGCTGGATTAGCTCACCATTGAGACACTGACCAGCCAATAGCTCTGTTTTGTAATAATCATTTTGAACTGTCCTCGCTTCCCAACTTGTTTTACAATGGAAAAGGGTACACTCACCTTTATTTCTTTCTTGCAGGCACAAGACCTGAACGTGATTGAGGAGGTGATCCGGATGATGCTGGAGATCATCAACTCCTGCCTGACCAACTCCCTCCACCACAACCCCAACCTGGTGTACGCGTTGCTCTACAAGCGCGACCTGTTTGAGCAATTCCGGACCCACCCCTCCTTCCAGGACATCATGCAGAACATAGATCTGGTGGGTGATCCCATATTTCAAGGCTGTGTATGCTTCTTTATTTGATCTTTTTATTATTTTTGGGGGTGGGAAATGCCTATCATCTCTATATCGATTCTTATCTCTAAATTGGAGAGAAATGGGTTCGAAAGCTGGACTATTTGGAGGATGGTTGCAGCCAGAGAGCTGTGGTCAGCAGCTCTACGCCCAGGTGGGTGCAGTGATGAGTGGTTCCCTCAGGGGTCTGTTTGGAACTGGTGCTCTTCAACATCTTTGAGAGTGATGCAGATGATGGGATGGAGTGCAGTCAAACTCAGCAGTTTGCAGACAACACCAAGCTGTATGGTGCAGCTGACACAGCAGAGGGAGGGGATGTCATCCAGAGGGACCTGGAGAGGCTTGAAAAGCAGGCCCACATGAACCTAATGAGGTTCAGCAAGGCCAAGTGCAGGGTGCTGCGTCAGGGCAATCCCAGATGTGTACAGACTGGAAGAAGAGCTCACTGAGAGCAGCCCCATGGAGAAAGATTTGGGAGTTTTAAACTAAAAGAGGGAAGATTTACGTCAGATGTGAGGAGGAAATTCCTCATTCAGAGTGGTGAGGCCCTGGCTCTGCTGCCCGAAGAGCTGTGGGTGCCCCATCTCTGGAGGTGTCCCAGGCCACAGGGGGGCCCTGGGCAGCCTGACCTACTGGGAGCAGCCAGCCCACAGCAGGGGTGGGTCTGGGAAACTTAGGGTCCCTTCCAACTCAACCATTCAGTAGTTCCATGATCATTAAGTTCCCTTCCAACCCAACCATTGTGTGATCCTATGACAGATAGAGGTAGAGATTCTGCTTGTCCAGAACCAGGCAAACCTCGGAGGCCAGGTCCTTTCGCCTGCCAACTTCGTGCCTCCCACAGAAAGCAGCGTGTCCTTTCCTTTGTTACAGCTAAATGTAGGTTTTCCTCAGCAATTTAAACAGTTACAGTTCCTCCCCAAATGTATTTAATACAGGGTTACAGCATAATGCCAATTACATTCTAAAACTATTTAAAGCTTTCCAAGGGAGCACACTGCGTTTTTAAATAGCTCCTTTGTTACAGAAGCAAGGATGTTAAATAAAAAAAAAAGAAAAAAAAAAAGGATTTTCTAAAGAATATACCTGTCACCAGTTGGCAAGTGCTGAGAGCTCTCAGGCTTGCAGATCTCAATAAGAGATGGCATTCAGCTGACTCCTCTTCCACCCTGCCACATCCTCTAGTGCATACAGGGATGGTAGTCAAGCTGGGTGCCTTTGCATATAATGGCAATTAGCAAATGCCTCTTCTGGGATGTCCTGTCTATCACTCATCCCTTGCTTTTCTCCTAAACCATATCTCATTGCAGTACTGCGCTATCAGGGTTAGAAAGAACTCGATATGGAACTCCAGTTCCATTTTGTCTGAAGAAGAATGACAAATAAAGATAAGAGAGATGTATTATTATTTAAGGGGATATTTTTAATTTTAGTCTGCACATCAAAAATAGCCGTTCAGAATTCTGTGTAATTGTAACATGCTGTGCTGTGCTGTGCAAACACTGGGAGCTCTCCAGACTACAGCATCTGTAACTCTAAAACACAGAAATCTTTAAAACATTGTCAGATTGGAGCATTTTGCTTCTTAAAGTAGGAGCCACCAGATTTCAGGTAGCATCTGCAAGCTTCCTTCACTTCTTATATTTGATGATTGTGTTTTATCCTTCCGATTACAGCCTAACACAAATTTTTGCCTTTGTTGTGGTTTAGCAAAACCTTTTCATCTGACCTCAGCAATCTTCCTACCCCACTGCTTTTTGCAAGGATTAGCAATCAGCAGCGCTGCAGTCCATCCCTGTCTGTAAGGATGCAAAGCCTGCTGCATCAGCCAGGGGAAGGGAATTCTTGCCTTACTCAACCACGGCGATATCAAGAGGGCCAAGTAGGTCAAGCCTGTATTTTCCATTGAGTGGTTGCTGTGTTTCTGTTGTATAAAACAGAACCGAAACATCTCTCCCTGTTCCACTCAGTTGTTGTTTCATAGTATCTACAGAAAGTTGGTCTGAGATCCAGCTGCCCAAAAAGGGGGCTAGGGCTTTGAAATCGCAGGAGAAGACCAAGAAACCCAAATCGCAAAGCAGTCGTGCCATCAGCTGCCTTTGTTTTGTGAGCAGCAGCTGAGCTAGGAGGTGTAATTAGGGTAATGGGTTCTGGCTCCAGCTGCCAGTTGCTGCAGAACAAATAGATTTTGCAGCCAATATACTTTTCCCCCTTTTACTTGGGAGTATTAGCAGAGATTAGTTGGTGTGATGAGGCTGTAATTTGGACACCTGTGGGCACTGCCACTTTGCAGAGAGGGCAAGTCAGGAAACCTAGCAGCAGTGTGTGCAGGGATTGGGTGCTGTGCAGGGCTCCAAGCAGGGGGCCAAGGGCAGTGCAAAATGGCTCCAGCCATTCTATGGGGCCTTCTAAGGACTTGAGGGATTTAAGCTTTGCCCCGTATCCATCAATCAGATCTCCTCTAGAAGAGGGGATGAGGTTCCCAAAGTGTGCTGTTTTGCAATGAAAGGAACTCTGGAAGTACAGGTTTCTCATGTCCCCAGTGGAGAACTGGTGGGATGTTGGCTGCTGTTGTGACTTACTGGGCTTGGAGAGGGATGAAAGTTGATCTGACACAACTGTGGGGTGCTAACAAGGATCAGCTGGGGCACAAAAGGAATGCTGAAGGGGATGCCTGGGGAAAATCAGCTTAGCCTCTTCAGATGGGAATGTGGGAGAGCACTGAGAGGGAGTGTATGGGTCCTTGGTCTTGGGATTTGCCTCTTGATGGGGGAGATATGTGAGGATGGCTCATTTGGGAAGAATGACAGCTTGGTGGGTTTGCTTTTTTCCCCCAGTTGCCATGGGTTTGGATGCTGTAAAATCACCAAGTGAGTCCTGTAGACCCTTGAAGTTGAACTAAGACTTGTAATGGTTGTTCTCGAGCCCTCTGTTGAGCAGACATTATAAATACAGGAGTTTTGCTTTAATACTTGAAAACTAGAATAAATTTCTGGCCCAAACTACAAGTCAACAGGAATGCCCTGAAAGTCCTGTGTGCGTGAAAAGGGTAAGAGCTGAATAATGCTGAGAAGTGCAGTGTTTGAAAACCTCATTTGACTAATTCAGCTGAATGTGTTGAACAGTGAATTCATCTATCCCTTAAAAATTCCTGCAGAACACTGACAGTTGGGCTGATGTCTCATCCACAGAGTGTACCTAATGATGCCCCAGCAATAACGCTGAGAAGTGCAGAGACGCCAACCCAGGAAAAGAAAACAATGGCTTTATGTGTATGTTGATACAAAGATCCCTTCCATTTGCTGACGTGCTCTGATTCTCCATCACAGGTGATCAGTTTCTTCAGCTCCCGGTTGGAGCACGCCGGAGCTGACCTGTCGGTGGAGCGCGTTCTGGAGATCATCAAGCAGGGAGCTGTGGCTTTGCCCAAGGACAGGCTCAGGGTAAGTGCTCATCTCACCAGTTTACATATGCTATTCCAGTTAATTACATACACACACTTCATATCTGTGACACTGGAACATCAGTAGCAGTGGAGGAGGGGCTCCATGGTTGATCGCAATGTCTGTGTGGTTTAATTATACGGCTGGTTTGTGCTAAATGTTGGGGTGAGTTTTCTTGACCAGTCATTAAATAGAAGTGTGGAGGAAGTAAGATTTGCTGAGGCAGAGGTTTTCTTCATCATAGCTGTTACATGTAGTCTCACCTCTCTGCCCATTCAGATGTAACGAGGCTGTCATCATCCTCATTTTTACTGGCACATTCTTTCCTTGGTGTTCCACGTCTCTGTGTGAGTCTGTATAAAATGGTATAAAGATGAATTCTGAGGGCTTCAGTCTCGGGTTCTGGATAAACCATCCCACTGGAAATCAGTTCAGGGCTGGTCAGCGTAGTGGTAAGCTGTGTGTAATCCTGAGCAGGGCCTCCATGGTCTTCTGAGAGCCTCAGATTCAGGAGGGACTCAGTGCCTTGATGGGTTTTGTGAGCCTGAAATCCATTATGGGCCGTGCGGTGCTTAAATGCTGTGATAACAAAATCTGTGCACGTGGGTAAGGAAGTAAATGGGAGCAATATGGTGTTTTGTTGTTTGTTGGGTTGTTTTTTTTTTTTTAACACTAACAACAATGTTTGCTTTTCCACTGTACCAAGAGTGTTTTAAATACTTCCTGGTCACTACAGAGCCATTTCTGTTCTTACTCCATGATAAGAGAGCAGGAGTATCTTCTCAAGCCTCATTTTTTTGTGATAACTTCAGGAAAATATCATCTGATGAGGAGTGCAGAGTACATGTGGCCACTGGCAATGACGGTAATTAGTTTATACCCTGGTAATCCTGAAACACCCTGTGGGAATTGTCCAGCTGGCTGCATGCATGATGTCTTTCCTGCAGCTCCCTGCATCCCTGGGACGGTGCGTGCAGCGACTCGGCCAGGCTGAGTTACTTTGGAAGAAATGGGCTGCTTTTTTGTGACAGCATTTTCGTATGTGCAACTAATTAAAAGCTCTTCTGTTATGGGACTGCAGTGACTGCTGACAAAGCCATCTGTAAATTAGTTTGTTGCTTAGGAAAAAAAAAAAAAAGAAGAATGGATTTTCACGTTGGACCACAATTTATAGAAGTGTTTCAGGAGTGAAATCCCCTCAAGTTTACATTGTGTGCACCAATGGTTTGGTCTTTCATTGGTTGCTTTCTTCCCTGGAGAAAGCTGGTGACACTGACCTGCATCTGTAATTGCTGCGTTAATTTGCAGAGGCACAAACTCCCTTTCTCTGTAATAACACTGCTATTGAATAGCACTCAGTTCCCCTCTACAGACATCACCTGGTAAGCCTTAGTGCCATCTGCCCTTCTCGTGTAGGGGTCTTCCAAGTCTCACCGTTTCTCAGGTCTTCCCACTGGAGTCTCCGAGGTTTCAAGGGGAAGCTCTTCCAGAGCTTGACAAAACCACAGTGAGATCAGACTAAAGATAGAGTTGCACAATAGTGCTGGCAGCTCCGAGGAATTTCAGCAGCTAAATAGAGGAGAAAGCTTTAATCCTCGTCTCTGTAATGACACTCTGGGCATGTCTGGATGGGTGGAGAAGCCCTACCCACGTTGGCTCAATGCACAATGGGCTCAGCGAGCTCCCGTGTGTGAGCTGGAGGCTGTCTTGCTGCACGGACCAACCAACAATGCCTGCTGAAGGACATTTTTCTAAAGGACCTTGGTTTGGGCATGGCCAGCTCAGGGAATTCTGGAGCTGGCTGCTATCAAGGCAACTTCAGGAATGTATGGAGGAATTATGGGTTGCATTGGGGCTGACATGTCCCACGTGGATTTACAGAGTGCAAAGTGAGTGGAATTTAGTCCTGAGAATTTTTGGATCAGCTTTTCAGTTAGTTATTAAGTAATTTTCAGGCCATTGTTGCTTTTTCACAGAGCCACAGAATGTCCCAAGTTGGAAGGTGCCCACAGGGATCGCTGAGTCCAACCTCTAGCTTTACACAGCACCACCTAAACTCAAACCCGATGGCTCAGAGCAGTGTACAGATGTTTTGTGAGCTCTGGCAGCCGTGGGGCACAAGGGAGCTTAAGGCCCATGGGGGGCTGTAGGGCTGTGTGGGAGCTGCAGGCCACCATGAGACCTCCCCTTAAACCAGGAGACCTTGGCCATTGCTCACACTCCACTGCCTGTACTCTCAGACCCTTCCCCATCTCCCTTTGGGTGCTGAAGTGCTCTAAAGGAGTGGTGTGCCTACATGGTTGATTCTAAGTCTAGATTGGACTGCGTGATCTCTGCGGTCATCTTGGAGGTCTTTTCCAACTTTGACAATTCTGTGATTCTGCTGCTTCCTAGAAATTGCCATCTTCAAATTAAGCTCTTTGGAGGAGATGCTGGAAGTCCTCATTTTGGGAAAGCAGGCAGTGAAGCAGTGTTTTAACTCCCTTGCTTCTCTGCAACCCGAACAGTGATACTTTTTCTTGTGTATGAGTATGCAATTTATGCACAAAAAAATACTGAATGTTTTTCTGCTGCTTATCTTGGCTTTTGTTGAGGAAGTGAGTATTCAAGAGGCGTTCTGTGCATTCAGATCTGGAGTCTTGCTCAGGCGATTGTTCCAACATGAATAAAGGTAACCTAAAAATAACTCACCACCATGATCCCAATCTGCTCTAATGGAGCTTATCAGTGTGATAGCACACCCCAGTGCTCCTTTCCCCGTGGGAAACATTGTGTGACATAAGGGACATGTGTGTTAGCAGCGGGTCATGTATGTGGGCCTGTGCCTGCAAACAATTACTGGGAAATGAGGGATGCAAGTCCTATTTTCCCTTCAGTCCTGGAGCAAATACGACATTATTTTAAGCTTTTAGCTCTGTGCTGCGGAAGGCAAAGAAAGTCCAAGCTGGATAATTAGCCTTGTAGAAGATTTTTTCCAAAAACACAGAGATAAAGGGCAGGTGCTGAAATCAAGAGCTGCTCATTTCTCCTTGGTATGTAGGAGGAGATAAACGCAGTTGATGTGCCTGGAACAGAGCAGCAGCCGTGGTTTGGAGATAGGGCTGTCTCCTCGCGGATGAGCAGCCGCATCCCAGGCTCCCTGCTTTATTGCAGAGCTTATTAAAGGCAATTTAGAGATCACAGTGATAGGTGAAAATTGGTCTCCTTTATTTTTATTTTGTGAAGTTCTCAGGCTGCCTTTCCTCCCTTTGGTGCAGTGCGTGTGCTTTCAGCGTGAGAGCAGCACAGCGGTGCCTGGAGCCTGCGTGTTATCTCGGGGTTTCAAGGGAGCAGCCAGCAGATAACTGCTCTTCTGCAGCACGTGGGAAAGCTTGTTTGCAATGCCAGCTGCTGGCTGGAGGCTGACATTTGGGTTCATGGACTGATCGCAGTTGGAAGGCCACATTTTCACAAAAAATAGCTTCCCACCAGCTGTCCTGGTTTAATCAGAGACCTCATGGTCATGAACGTAGTTTGAGATGCTTTTGTTTTTTCCCCTGCTTCCTACGATCGCAGAATTAAGATTGGAAAAGACCTCCAAAATCATCAAGTCCAACCACCAACCCGCTTCTTTGCTCCCTGTGTCAGTTGGTACTTCTGTCACAGCTGTGCATGCTGTTGTAGGTTCCTGATGTTACCAGCCATGCCGTCATGCTGTCAGCTCACAGCTTTTTGCCATGTTACAAAATCTAATATTGAAGTGCATTCTCCTTTTCACAGCATTAACGTTTCACAGAATAATTAAAAGGAGCGCTGGTAAATGCCTTCAGTCTGGGCAGAACAAGCTTTCCACTACGTGCTAAAAGGTTTTCTCAGAGGTTTCCCTTTCTGTTAGCAGTGTACTTCCAACTCCTTCAACTTCTGTTTGTTTCATGGAGAAGAAATGCCTAACCATCATGGCACCAACGAGCAAAAATCAGTACATCGTCATGGGAGTTCTGCTTCCAGATGCTTGGTTCTGCTTCTGATGTCCTTGGTGCCCAGTGAGTGTTTTTTGGCCACAATAGGATGCTTGCTTCAGAGTTGCAGAATCGCAGAATTGTTAAGGTTGGAAAAGATCAATAAGATCATCACCAAGTCCAAACCCAACTCATCCCCACCGTGCTCACTCATAGGATCATAGAACCTTGGGGACACGGTGAGCGAGCATGGTGGGGTGGGTTGATGGTTGGGCTAGATGATCTGAGCGGTCTTTTCCAACTTTAGTGATTCTGGGATTCAAAGATCCCAGGAAAAAAAGATCTAGAACATTTCCGTGGGACTTGTGGTCAGAAAATAACTGGTGAAGCTGTCAGCACTCAGCTGGCTCTGGCTGGTCGTATGTGGGATTAATGACCTGTCTGTCTGAATGGGCAAGCCTTGGTGTAGGTGCTCTCCTATTTGAGTAAGCCCAGCTGCTGAGCTTGTTGAGAATGAGTTGGAACTTAGCTTTATAATGAGTACATCCAGGAAGGGGTTTATATTGTTTAAATCTCTGTAATTAAATGGTGCAAGCCTGTGTGTAGGCAAGATCTAACTTACATGGAAAAATATAAATGAAAATTGTGTTTATTATAGTGATTAAAGTTAGGTGCATGCTGACATAGTTCAGCATATGGGAATTCTTGGTTGTGCATTTCATAGAAACTCGGAGAAGAAAGATAGCACAGCAGCCAGGGGCTGTAATCCCAGAGGGGAACCAGAACACATCTCTCTGGGGCTGCAGAAATAGGTGTCACAGTCAATTCAGAGCATGAAATACAATCATAGAATGACTGAGGTTGGAAAAGTCCTCCCAGATCCCCAAGCCCAACCCCAACTCAGCCCCACCGTGCCCACTGACCACATCCTGAAGTTCCACGTCTCTGTAGTTCTTGAACATCTCCAGGGATGGAATGCTAACAGAACTGCAGAAGCGCCCCTCACATAAGATAGAAGAAATCTGTCAACTCAGAAGCTTTAAGGAAAGTGAAATAAACTGTACCACAGTCCTTTGGAATGAAATGCCGTTTCATTTCCATGTTCTTCAGTTCCATGTTCTTCCGTTCATGAACAGCCATGGAATGTCATGCTGCTGTACTTGAATGTTTGAGTTGTTGACGTGGTCTGGCAGTGCTGGTGATTCACTTATGAAGCACATTTATTTATTTTTACAAGTTGGCTTTAATTTTTTTTTGAATGAAAACAAACCATAACCCTTCATTCAGGTGCTGTTGCAGGAGTGTTTGCTTGGATTTGGGATGTCACGTGCATTGAGATTTGGTTTTCTTTGGTGTGATGTCAGCCAAGTCCTCTGTGACATAAGGACGTGGTTGCAGCTCAGTACATGGTTGGTTTGGACATTGTGTGGTCTGACACCAGCAGTGTGCAGCATGGCATTCACAACCTCTGCTTGGCACTGCCAAAGAGATTTCGCCAGCTCTGTCACTGGTCCTGCTTTTGTGTGTTACTCTCAGGGCTGCTCACAAAGGGATGTGCTCCCACCTCTCCCCGAGTACCTTCTGAACGTGAGAATTATGCAGTGTCACAATTATAAATTATTCTTATAGCACTAAGGGGAAGGGACCAAAAATCCCCACCAATTCCTATTTTCAAATAGAAATTCTCCTGAGAGCCCAAACAACGTCACTTTACTTTTACGCAGCAGCTCTCCATCAGTGCAGGAATTAAACCCAGCCAGCTTTTTTAACTTGAAGCAACTTGGGCTTACTGCAGTGGTTATAAATTCTTTCATGGGGGTGGAGAAAAACAAGCAGTAACTTTGGCATTGTTGATGAGAACAAGTTAAAAAACAGCTATCTTATTGTGCCTGTCTGCCTGGCGCACAGCTAGAAGCGTTCTAATGCTTTTCTGACACCTCCCCATTGAGGAGGTAATGCAAACATCACTGCAGCGTCAGCAGACGAAAATATGGTCTTGAATCTTAGATTTTTTTAAGTATTTCTCACGTAGTATCAGTTTCTTGCTGTAAATGAGCCAAAGTCTTTTCCAACAGGAAACAGTCATCGTGCTTTCAACTCCAGGAGAGCACTACATAAAACTTTTCTTTACAGATTGAGAATAAATGGAACAGTTTGACTTTGGTTTCTTCCTCATCCCCATTCCTTGCCATATCCCAACACCTCAGAGATCCATGAGAAAAGGAGTGGGCTCACTGGGGGGTTTGCCTTTTGGCTTCAGCAGTCCTGAGGTTTCAAATCGCAGCTCTGTGCTGGTGAGATGCCACCAAGTGTGCTGTGAACACAGCCAGGTGCCTACAGCTTGTGTATCTGATGGAGGAGAACACTGAGGCTCATACTGACTGATGATTATCAGGTTGGTAGAAGGGCTGTGGTCCTCTTTTCTCTGTCCCCCTCTTTTCCCCAATCCCGTACTGCTACTTTTTGTGGTTGAAGTTGACTGAGAGAAGAGCTGAAGGAGCAGAAGAGAGAGCAGTAAGTGCTGTTGGCTGGTCGCTGGTGGACCTGAAGGATCGGTTGCCCACACCAGGTCCGTCCAGCTCCCATCTTGAAATGGGTGGTAAAATGTCAGCTATCCAGAGTGTAATTCCCCTTACTGCTCTCACACAGAGTAGTGATGCAGTGGCACAGGCTGACCAGGGTGGAGGGGGAGTCCCCATCCCTGGAGGTGTCCAGGAACCGTAGAGATGTGACACATGGGGATGTGGTCAGTGGGCACGGTGGGGATGGGCTGGTTTGGGCCTGGAGGTCTTGGAGGACTTTTCCAGCCTTCATGATTCCATAATTCTACGATCATACTCACCAAGGTGGTGGTACTGTTGCTATGAAAATGCTCTGAAAGTACAAGTGCCCACTTCATGTCCCCTTCAGGTTTTGTCACTGCTTCTCTCATGCTGAGTCTGTAGCTTGCAGTAAATACCACGATCAGAACACGGTCTCCTGGGGTTTGTTTGCTCACATCTCAGATCTTGGTGTGCGTGGAGCCCTGCGGTTCTTCCAAGGCCATGCACCTTGCTTGCAGACGTGGGCAGATAGTTTGCGTAAAGACTGTAATTTTTCAGTGCTTTCAGCTTCTGCTTGTCAGTCTGTGTCTTAATCACAAAGGGTGCTTTCTCCCTGTTACCATGTTAGTGCTGCTGTCACTAATCTATTGCAGACACTGCTGTTATCAGCCTGCAGCTGCTTGAACAGACACCCAGGACTGTTGTAATGAGGGTCCTGCAGTTATTATTTGAGCTGTTTTTCTCTTCTGTCTTCCCTTCGGGGGCCGTCAGAATGGCAGTGTTGTGTTTTTTTTTTTACAAGCTCCAACTTGAAACTTTTAGAAGCTCCTCTTCTCCGTCTGTCGAGCTGCTTGAATTCCCCGTAAAACTGCTGGAGCTGTGAATCAATTTGTAACGATATAACAGCGTGCAAACACCCACCTTGGCTCTGTGTTAAAGGATGGCACATGGATGTGGCAGAAAACCACAGCTGAGGCACACTGAAGCACACTTGTCACTTTGCAGTCAGTTCTGACACTGATGTTAACGGCTGAGCACCCGGCAGATCCCAACCCTCTGGCTGACTTTCCCCCATGGACGGGGACCGTGCCTTGATCAGGAAATGAAGTTGGTTGCAGGGTGTCTCGGGCTGCCAAACCTCATGAGGAAATCGGGGCTGTTCCCACCACCGGAGCAGGAAGAGCACTTAACCCTTTCTGCTCGTCGGCTGCCTCGCTGCTCTTGCTAAGGTGCAGCCAGCTTCTTTCTGACCTGTGAACATTTCTGCAAGTTGCTGTTACGCTTTCTGCCCCTACGAATGCAGCACCAGGGCAGTGGAAGAGATAATTTACTTAGAAGTCCCATCTTGTGCTCCCTGTGTCACCCAGCTGCTGCTTCCCAGCTCCTGTGTTGATGCCTTTACCTTCCAGTTTTCAGCCAGTTTCAAAAGTCACGTTTGAAAGCTGAGTTGTTTTCAGGATTTTTAAATGCAAAGTGACATAAATGCAGTGGCTGTTTTTGTATCACCCGAATCCCTGCAGTGATGCACTGCAGTGGGACATGGCTATTGTCACCTTTCACCAAGGTATGTTGCCTTCTGCTTATGAATTAATAAGCCAGGAGGTAAAGCATGGTGCACAACTGGTCGTTATTATATCTGGAAGTGGCTGCTGCACTACTGATGGCGGTGGCAAGTAGTACAGCTTGACTTCATCTCATCATTTCTCATATCAGGATCCTGCACGTAGAATTGTTGCAGTTCTATCAGAGCTCTCCGTCCTTTTTGGTCAAGACCGAAGAGTGGCATCCATGGGCACCAACACAAATGCACTCTTGCTTTATATGTGGAAACAACAGCCCACCTGTCACAGTCCCAAAACCAGCACTGTTACCAGGGTCTGAACAGTTGAACGCAGTTCCTTTCTTAAGCCCTTGAACAGGATCTTCATTTTTGTTAACGCCAACAAGATGTGGCACTTGGGAACAGGGTCTGTGGGCATGGTTGGGATGGCTTGGGGCTGGACTTGGTGATCTTGGAAGTCTTTTCCTACCAATGATGTGATGATTCTTAGGAATGAGTGGCTGGGTACCAGCTAATCACAGCAATTTAAATGCAAATATAATATAAGAAATCATCACATGCAAGGTTTTCAGTGGCACTGATAAGGTGTTCGTGGCTGTCAGCACTATGATAGCAGATTTGTTCTTGTTTAACCCAATATTTTATGTATTTTGATTGCCTCCTTTCCATCTCAGTGAGGCCTTAGCGTATCTCACTGGAACCCAGAGCAGCAAAGGTTGTCCAGTGAGAACAGGGCAGCGCAGAACACGAGGTAGCCTGGGAGGTGCTGCGTTGGGTGAGCGAGCAGAGCAGCAGTGATTGTGCAGCTCAGGAATGAGGAGCATTGGCCAAGAGGAAGACGCAGTGTGGACTAGCACGGGACACTCCTATTCCCAACTGCTGTCTGCATGGAGACCGATATTTACAGGGAGGATCGGTCTGTCCCCTCCACCCCAAAAACTCTTCCATTTGCCTTCTGGAAGCTGTATTCTGGGTTCAGTCACTTCATTCCAGAGTAATTGCTTTCTTTGCAAAACAGAGCAATTAGACTGGAGTGAAATCACCTTGTTCTGGAGTTACAGAACTGCTGCAGAAGAGATGGTCAATAGTAGTGCCGTGCTGGTCAGCCTTACACAGCACTCAGACTGGACTTTGGGTGTCCATACCCATCTTTGAGGCCTAACTAAGTTTTCAGATCGTAGAATCATCAAGGTTGGAAAAGACCTCCTGGATCCCCAAGCCCAGCTCATACCACCGTGCCCACTGGCCACGTCCCCAAGTGCCACGTCTCCACGTTCTGAAACACCTCCACGGACAGGGACTCCACCACCTCCCCATGCAGCCTGTGCCAATGCATCCCTGCTCTTGGGAGAACAAATTGTTCCTAACATCCAGACTGAAATGACGATAAGGTCCTCTCTACGCAGCAAAGAGAAATGTATATTAGTAGGGATTCAGGCAAATCCTTCAAACCAAGAGAAACATAAGATGGACATTAAACCATCCTAGGAGCTGGGAAATCAGCAGTGCAGCGGTTTTCTGCTGCTCCCCAGTGTGTTTCTCCGGGGACTGTGTGAACATGGCACTCTCCTGGTTTCAGTCCAGTTCACTCTATGCGGAGCTGTAGCTGCAGTTGTAGCAGAGCTGATAGATGTTTCAGCCCTGCCTGTGGCAGCTTGTGCATTGTAATTAACTGCTTCCCATTAAGGCAACAGATGAGAAATCGTGCAGTTACATGCAGAGGCTTTAGGAGATGGAGCAGTGTCCTGGAACAACAGTCAGTAATGTTTGGTGGTTGGGTTTTGTTACTTTTTTTTTTTTAATTCTTTCTGACCCAGGAACCTCTGAATGTTGTAAAGTGAAGAATCCCTTTGAATGTGAACAGGAGCAAAGCAGGAAGTGGAGGGGCAGCTATGGGGGTCTTAAGTGCATCATTTGAGCGTTGTTGTTTATTCCTGTCTGGGACTAAAATCCACAGTAACAACAGCAACAACATGGGGAAACGAGATGTGCAACAAGAACCTTGGGGAAGAGGAGCATTAATTGGAGCACAGGATTCGTTACTCTGCATTTGCTAATGTTACAGTTAGCATCCTTTCTAAATGTAAATCTCTGAAAAGCAATATGCAATTCTTTGGGTATCCTGCAGGGAGCAGAAAGATATTTCTGTATCCTGACTTGGGGGAAGTGCATTGCAGTAATTTTCTCCTTCCTTGAACCAGAAGTTTGCTGGTAGCTCTGAATTTCATCTGTAAAAGATGCTCCAAACAGTTCTTAGGAATGGTTGCGAGGATGAGCAGGACTCAGCCCTGCTGGGAGTGTTTTTGGGTGGGGGATAGAAGAGAGAGGTCAGTGATGGCATTTTCCTATCACCTGGGTGATGGATATTGTCCTTCCTGCTGCCCTCCTGATGGCACAGCCCTTGCAAAGGCATTGCTATGCTGAGAAATGTGGGACTGATGTTGAATGCTCTGCACACTTTGGGACGGAGAAAGATCAGGAGGTGACACACAAACTCCCCCATCACCAAGAGGACCATGCATAACCAGAGAGGGAAGTATCTCTGCCTGCACAGCTGAAGTCCAGCCCAAGCCTTTTGTTGCATCCAGTAGGACTGAAAGTGTCAGGAGCAACAGAATCTGATTTTTTTCAGTAAGAGTTGTTGAGCTGCACTGCCTGCACCTCACCTACTGTGCAGTGCATCTCTTTTGACACTGATTTAACTGTGCAATTTGGAGGTAAATATTCCATGAGTTTTTTTCATGGTATATACAGAGATAAGGTGGTTCCTTCTCCTTCGCAGGGAGGATGAGCTCATGTAAGGACACAAAGCAACCAGCTTCTGTCTGTCTGTTGTTGGCTGCATTACGTTGGGTGGTTGGCTGAGCCATTGGTTTGAAGGTGCTGCGACAAGAGTTAGAAGTTTGAAATGGAAGGCAGAAGGCACAGAGGAAATGAGAGGCTGGGCAAACGGTTTCTCATGTTCCTCTCCTCTGTCAGAAAGCCATCCTATGTATTCTGTGTTTTTATTACATTTTTCTCAGTCTGCTCAGCACATGTTGTGCAGCCCTCCTTCCTCAGTTGCCTGTGTTGCAGGGAAAACAGAAAGTCCGCTGCCAAATGTGCTGCATGTGCATGATGCTTCGTTCCCAAATACATTGCCATTTTGGTCAAAGCAAACAGAACTGTCACTGAAATGCTCTGACGTTTTTTTTCTCTCCTTGTTTGGGAGCTGCTTCCAACGTGTGTTTGTTTCCTGCTGAAGAGCCACAGCATCAGACAGGGAGCGAGAAAGGGAAAAATTGCACGGAAAATCAGCTTATGACTTTCTTCAGTGCCAAACCCACTCTTCTCATTCTGATTAAGGAATACATACATATACATATCCTATCCTGTGTGTATATAGGATAATGTGATGGCAGTAAATTTCTAAAATTTTATCCAAGAAAGCTGCAAGACTTGAAGATCTGTGAACAACTGAATACAGGACAGGGGGAAGAGACAACGTAATTGTGTAGCCAGATCCCAATCCTACCTCTCCTATTGCTCACCCACTTGCAGGGTTCAGCTGTCTCTTCTGATTGAGTCTTTTAATTTAAGTTTCTGTAACATTTGACAGATTGAGAAGAACAGTCCTCAGATTTCTGCCCTGGCTGACAGATGATGCAGATAATGGAAGATAATCTTTTCCATTTACATGATTTGACACATTCTTACTTCTGTGTGTATGCCGAAGTCAAGGAATCAAAATAAATTTGAGTACAGAATATAAATCCCAGACAAATTACAGCTTTCACTGCAGTGGTGGGTTAAATGTAAACAGCAGAAATATTACAGATATCTTCTAATTAAATGCATAAATTAGAGAAATGTCTTGAATATTTACAGCAACTACGCTGAGAAGTGAGAATAAGGAAGAAATGTACTTTGTCAGCTGATGGCTGCCTCAACTGCATCCCATATGGAGCTGAATTTTGTCACAGCCTTTGGTGCAAGTTGCATTGCTTCTGTGCAGGGGATTTGTCGTGTCTATATTAAGGTTGGGTATTAGGAATAATTTACTGTCTGAAAGAGCAGTGATGCATTGGCACAGGCTGCCGGGGTGGGGGTTCCCTGCCCATGGAGATGTTCCAGAACTCTGGGGATGTGGCACATGGGAACGTGGTCAGTGGGCATGGTCAGGTGGCTTGGGGTTGGGCTTGGAGATTTTGGAGTTCTTCTCCAACCTTCATGATCCTGCGATTCTGTTTAGGGACATGGTGGAGTGGGTTGAGGTTGGACGTGGGGATCTTGGGTGTCTTTTCCAACCTTCTTGATTCCAGGATCCACATCCCGGCTGAGGGCTCTGATGTTGGAAATAGCTTGGCTTGGGACAGCATGGTTTTCCTGTAGCTGTATGGTGGTTGTGTTGCAGTGTGAGGTGGTTGCATTAAATCTTGAATCCTCTTGGATTTAGGTTGTGTTTATGATTTTTGAGTTCACAAATGAGGGCTGATCTTGACCACGTTTTCTTTCTGACTCGTTGCCCTAATGAGCCCACTGTACCTCTTCTTTATACGGGTAGATGGTGATGGGACAAAGGAGAATGGCTTTGCACTTAAAGAAGGGAGATTTAGGTTAGATGTGAGGGAGACATTCTTTACTCAGAGAGCAGAGTGGCCCTGGTACTGCTGTCCAGAGATGAGTGGGTGCTCCGACGCCGTGGATGGAGCCTGGGCATGCCTCCACAACAGGAGCAAACAACCTGTGGATTGGGGGCAGCCAGCACCACAGTGGGATGAGAGAATATCCCAGCACTGTTAGTGCACACTGCGTACGTGCATTATGCCAGCAGAATTACATTGGAATTCCTCCTTCCCATTGGGTTTTGCCTGGCTCTGGAAGAGCAGCAAAGGCTGATTGCTGTCTCTGGGGTACACAGCTTGGACCTGAATGCACAGAGGGGAGAGGGGCAGATACAGTGGATAACAAAGGGCTGCAATGGCATTGACAGGCATGTGTTAAAAGGAGAGTTTGTAGAACTATTTTCTTTGTGTCTTAAGGACAATCTTTGCTGAATGGGAGCTCTGAATTCAGTTCAGTTAATTAAAGGCAGGGAGATACTGAAATACTATATTCAAAGCATAGTAAAACAGTAAAAAAACAAGTGATTTTCATGTGTTGTTAAAGGCGTGGGAGAGCACTTGAGCCCTTTCTCAGATTTAGGTGATTGTTTGCTTTAAAAAGAAAGGGTTCACTATAGGAAAGTACTGCTTTCTTATAGGGTAGGTTTCATCTGACAGGAAAGTGCTGCATCCTGGAGGATGTACAGTCCTATAGGATGACACTAAGCATGCTGATCCCTTTTGGCACATGCTCAACTCCTGACCCGCTTTACTCAGCCATCTAGATGACAAGTAGTTGCCCAACTGCGAGGCCCAGCAGATGTCCTCCAGCGTGAATAACCTGAACTCTTGCTCATTAGTTATCATTCTCTTCTACAAACTGCTTGCTTTTGCCATTGATAAGGGCTCGTTTCCAATAGCTGACCACAATATGCTGTCACAGCCTGAAAATGCCTTTAAGAAGAAGCATACACTGAGGTTGACCTAACAGCTGGTGGCAATGAGTCTGCCCCTGGTCTGGAGTAATTGACATTTTGAAATATTTACAGCTCTCTCTGATTGAAATGCCCTAAAGCAAAAGGAGCTCTTCCTCTGAGCCTCTCCCCCACCAGCACTCACAGTGTGTACTGGGGAAAGGATGTTTGGCTGGGAGGGACGTCAGCTCTGTGGTTGCTATTATGTAAAAACAAAACCTCATAAAACGAGCCCTGTGCACCAGCAGACCTATCATAAATGTCAACATCAACAGGCAAATGCATCAAAAGGGGGTGGGAGGGTGGCTGGGGGCTGTGTGTCCCTGCCCAGTGCACAAGGCCAAAGCTGAGCGCAGTGATAACAGAGGAACTCGGTCCCAGATGTCCAAAATGACGTTCTTGGCTTGATGGCTTATTTTGGAAGATGCTGCAGCGTTGCAGTGATTTCCCGTGAAAGCATAGCTGGGAGCTCATCACTGGGAAAATATGCAAAGTGAATCACTGCACTCTCCTGCTGCCACCTCTTGTGCTGGGAGAGGAGCTGAAGGAGAAAACAAACACATGGGGCATCAGAGGAGCTGTGGGTTGAGAGGGGCTGATGGCTGGGAATGATATTGTGACTTCTTAGTCTTCTGCCTTCATGTGTGAGCTGTGCAATCCCAAGACTGCAGCAGGGCAGTGAGAAGCTCCTGTAGGTCGCTTCCACGAGGAAAATCCTTTAGCTATGAAATTAGTGCATTTTGCTGTCAGCATGCTTCAGTCCCATCTGGGAGCCTGGCAGGCAGCAGGAAGGAAAACAGCGCTGGAGACTGCATGAGTGGCTGCTGGTTCTTCACAAGGAGAAACGTTCTGCTCCTTTCCCAGGGTTGGAGAGGAAAAGTGAGCAGATGGGAACGTTTACATGTCGAAAAGCTGGATCAGAATGTGTGCATTGCCCAGACAGGGCACCTAGGTCAGGTCCCTTGTGCAGCACGCAGATTGCTGGTGCTTTGATGAAACTCAGAAATGTGGGTCACGTTCTTGAAGCTTAATCATTTCCTCCATTGGTGGAGCTGTACCCCAACACTGTGCTCATTTCTTTGCATAAGAACTGGGTTCTTCGTAGACTCAGAATCGTTCAGGATGGAGAAGACCTCCAAGATCATCCAGTCCAACCCCAACCCATCCCACCACGCTCACTGACTGTGTCCCCAAGTGCCAAACCCATCTTTTAATTGAAAGAGTACTTGACTCCAGAGTTTGTGTGCAGAAGATCCGCCTTGCCCTTCAGTACACAGCTACACATATCAGCATATATCCGTTATTCCAGGCTGGATGTGGCTCTGGGCAGCCTGGTCTGGTGGTTGGTGGCCCTGCTTTTGGCAGGGGGGTTGAAACTGTAGAATCTTTGAGGTCCTTTTCAACCCAGGCCATTCTGTGATTCTGTGATACAGCAGGATTATTTCCTCCAAACTTTCCACTGTTCCTATGTTTCACAGACCCTTTTAAAACCTTAACAATGAAGGAAAAAATTCACCTGCAGACTCCAGTACATTATACCAATTAGGCTAAAAGCATGTGATTTGCTTTACAGAACATAATTACGAGATGGTTCTCTCTGTCATGGCAACTGGAATACTGGTTGGCAGTTGTGGTATTATTTTTGGTTTATAAAAGGTTTGATCATGGGAATAGAGATCTGTAGTTTTTCTGTAGAGATCAAAACAGACTTTGTAACCCAGATACATGAGTTGTTATGCTCTGCTGGCTTTGCCCAGCAGGCTTCTCTTGATAGCTAGAAGACCTCCAGGAGGAGGCTTGGCCTTTTTCAGCTCCATGGACAGACTGCCCTCAATGGAAGGCTTCTGCCTTTCTTCTTCCAAGAGTGGTCAGGCCAGTGGGATGAGCTTCACCAAGACCAAGTCTTGCACTTTGGTCCCGGGAGGGCAGGGAGGTGAGCGTCCCCTATGCTCAGCTCTGGTGAGGCTGCATCTCAGTGCTGTGTGCAGTGTTGGGCCCCTTCCTGCAAGAAAGACATTGAAACCTTGGAGCACAGTGCTATGGAGAGCAGCTGAGGGTATTTCTGATACAACCGGGATGCCGTTGGCCTTCTTGGCCTCCTGGGCACAGTGCTGGCTCATGTTGAGCCAAGAGTTGACCAACACCTCCAGGCCTTTCTCCTCTGCGCAGCCTTTCAGCCTCTTGGCCCCACGCCTGTAGTGATGCACGGGGCTGCTGTGACCAAAGTGCAGGACCTGGCACTTGGTCTTGCTGAAGCTCATCCCATCAGCCTCAGCCCGTCGGTCAGCTGTCCAGGTCCCTCTGCATGGCCTGCCTACCCTCAGACAGAACAACACTTCCCCCCAGCTTGGTGTCATCTGCAAACTTCCTGAGGGCGCACTCAGTCCCCTCAGGCTGAGCATTTGTTTTCATGCTACTGTCGTTTAGAAACGCCCTGTGAAAAAAAAGTCATTTTTCACTTCTCCCCGTGAGATTTACTAAGCTGTGGGTATTTCGCCTGTGCATGGATTTCTTGAGCCCCTTTTGCCATCTCGGGCTTTCTCTTTCTTTCTCAACGCCTCCCGACGTGCTCTGAGCCATTGCTTTCCTCTCCGAGTTCACACCTATTCCTTCCCCAGCTGTGCCGAGCGAGATGTGCGGCTCTTGCTCAGTCTGGCACATTTCCTGTTTGCTTCCTTTGTCTCCCCACTGTAACCTTCTGCGGGGCTGTCTGTGCCTCAGCCCTGAGATAGAGGCAAAGATAGCAAGCAGGTATGCAGGTATTTCACCAACTCCACGTTGATTTTCTTTCTTAAGTCAAAGAGAAGCGGTGTAATGCAAAGAAAAACAGGAAGAGAAAAAAAGAATAAAAAAAAATGAATGTGTGTCCCTGCAATAATAAAATAACTGCAAAAATCCATTCCATCAGTGTCTCCTTTTCTTTTTTTTTAATGTAGGGCTATTGTTGATAAGGTCCAGTTCTGCTGATGCTGCAGGTAATGCTGCTGTTATTCATTTCCCAGCGTACAGTCCTTGGGCTACCAAGCAGGGCTCCTGCTAAGATTATCAAACACACACAAATCCATTTTCAGACAGACTTTGAAGCTTTGGATTCATTGAAAATGAATGCAGATTTGACTCTCAAATGTGCAAAGCTCTTTTGGCAATGGTGCTTTTCTTCTAAACCATTGACATGCTTCTGAAAACACCAGCTCACAAATGAGTAAGCAAGCACATGAGGATTCTCCAGTTTTGTGTTCATACAGTTCTTGGATTTCTTGCTTTTCCACCCCATTGCTTTGCTTAGCTCCCCATCCAGCTCAATATCCACATCATGGAACAAGCAGAGACAGATTCCCTCTCTTGAAGCAGCTCCATCTGCTGATGGTATCCGACCAGAGGTCACCCCCTGGTACGGCCCTGGGATGGTTCATTTGTGAAGGGGATTATCTTGTGTTAATACACGACTCCATTCGAATGCCTCGGAGCCGCGTGGAGCCCTGCCAGCTGCTGCTGCCTGGCCCTGATGCTATCTTCATCATCGTTAACTGCAGAAAAGAAAAAGAAAGGGAAAAAAAAAAAAGAAAGAAAGAAAGAAAAAAAAAAAGGTGTTGAGCTTTTTGTGGTGGCGGAGTCACTGCAGTTCAGCACTGCATCTGCTGGTTGGACTTCCTGTGGTTTTTCATCGAATCGCGTGATTGACGGCGCAGGCTGTCTGCAGTGTTCTCAGCTGTCTCGTTTGTCCTGACCACGAAATCTGACTTCTGCTTTGTCTGCCAGCAGCAAACACGATAGGGCTCTGCGGTGGGCGGATTGACCGGAGCTGAGATGTGCTGTCTGTGTGTAAATGACACAGATCCAACTGGGACGTTCCCTCCAGCTCTGATGTGTGATGTCTTGGGTTGATGGGGTTCAGAGTGCCCAGGGTTGGTTCTCCTCTGGTAACGGCTGGGCAGAAATGCAGGCAATGTCCTGCTGGACCCGTTGGTGTCAGGGCACTCAGCTCAGAAACATTGGCAAGGCAGGAAGGTGGCAGAGAACACGGTGCATCTTTCAGCTCCATGGCTGGTGTCCAGCTGGGCGGTGGGGCTGTGATGTTTTCATGCCCAGGCTTCTGCCCTGCTATTAGGACTGCCATTTAAGAGACTGTGCTGTGGTCCTTCTTTTCAGAACATGCTGCAAATCAGGTTCCTTTGGGAGTCACCAGGTAAGGAGCAGACATCCTTCCAGAACTGAATCATAAAATCATTAAGGTTGGGGAAGATCCCCAAGCCAACATCATCCCCCCATGCCCACTGCTCACATTCCCAAGTGCCACATCTCCGTGGTTCTTGATCACCTCCAGGTTTGGGGACCCCACCATTGCCCTGGGCAGCTGTGCCACTGCACCACTGCTCTTCCTGAGAAGTCATTTTTCCTAATGTCCAGCTTGATTAAGTTGTACACAGTAACAGCAAAGCAGCTTTTGCTTTTGCTTTTGCTTGCCACTTGGAGGGTTTTGTTAGTAGTGATCCTCGATGATAAAATCCTCCCTGGAAGTGCTCTGAGCCTCCCAAGACCTTGTTGTCCCACAGCTCTCCTAAAACATTAATTTAGTGTCACAGAATCATAGAATCATCGAATGGCCTGCGTTGAAAAGGACCTCAAGGATCATCTAGTTTCAATGCCCCTGCCATGGGCAGGGTCACCAGTCTGCAGGCCAAGGTCTTGACTAGTGTCACTTCACGTATCTCTCTCCTTAAAAACCTCACTATCCTGGTCTGCATTCTCCTTAGCCTCAGCTGCCTTCCCGTTGTCCTTGTCTCCATTCTTGAGGTAAAGCTGCTCAAGGCATGTGACGAGCGTGGGAGAGCCCAGACTGATTGCAGAGGTGCAGCCTTTAATCTGAAATTGATCATTAAATTGCTCTGGTGTACAAGCACAGTAGATGGCAACGCTGATCAGCCGGAAGGAAAACTTAATAATACAATCAACGGGTGACTGTTCTTGCTTGAAAACTGGAATTCTGCCTGATTTGTTTCATGCAGAGGATATAGTGAGAGCTGAGCCATCCTGAGTCCAGAGTAGCCCCAGATTGGTGTCGCGGGTGTCTACAAAACCCAGTAGCTGTAATCTGTGGTCCTGAAGGTAAAAAAAAAAAAAAAGTTCCGTGTCTTTACTTTTGCATCTTTAATCACTTTTTCCCCTCCGTCCCAGAAGGACTGCTGCATGCAGCCCCTGCTGGGGTGAGGAGTGGCAGCGATGCGAGGGCTCTGCTCTGCTTTGCTGGGAAATGTCGCGGCGGTTTCACCATGAGGTTTCACCGTTCGTTTTGCTGAAGCAACGCTGAGCTGAGCGTGTTCCTGTCTGCACTGACCACAAGCCAGGAAGCATCAGGAGGGAAGTGGGGAAGGTTACACTGAGGATAAGCAGAGCAGAGTATCGTTTATAAAATAAATGTACATGAGATTTGGATTGAGGCTTAACCTGCCCAAAGAATCATAGAACCATTAAGGTTGGAAAAGACCTCTGAGATCCTCACGTGCAACCCTAACTCATCGCCACTGTGTCCCCAGGTGCACAAATCATGGCATCTTGAGAGGGGTGGGATGGTGGGAGGGGGTGGTAGGCTGAGGACTGGGAGCTGAGAAGGGCTGAGATGGGGAATGGCAATGAAACATGAGGCTGGTGAAGAAGAAAAAGTGAACATGGGTAAGTGCAAAATGGAGATACACTGAAGAGAGGCTGTGAAGACAGAGGAATGGGGCTGGGGAAGAGGGAAGACCAGGAGGTGGGAAACTGAGAGCTGGGGGTGAGTGTGGGAGCAGGAATGCCTGAAAGTGGGGGAAGGCGGTGATGTGGTGGGGTAGAAAGCTCGGCAAACCCAACCTGTGAACAGAGATGGTAGAAAATGGTGTACAGAAGGACTGTGGAAGGGCTGGTGTACCACAGACATCATGTCTGGCACAGGAAATGACAGCTACTGTTGTGCCTTTGAGGTCTGAGCTCACCAGGAGCTGGGCGCAGCGGTGTCACTGACACTGCTGTCGCTGAACAGCCTCGGTTCCTTCCTCAGAGGAAGGAGTGCTGGAAACAGAGTGCTTCCTCCCTCCTTCCCTGTTAGAAGTCATCCTTTGCTCCTGCCGTGCTCTGAAGGCCCCACCAGGGGTGACAGCCACCCAGCGTCCAGAGCCAAACCTTCCCATTGGCATGCAGCACTCTGCAAAGTGATGCTGAGCTGATGTCCTTAGCAAGGTGATGGGTGGCCTGTTGTCACCCAACCTTTGGTTGAGTGGAGCCAGGGGCTGGACTCGATGATGGGTCCCTTCCAGCTCAGGGTATGCAGTGATCCTATAAAGCTTCCTGTGGAGCTGCCTTCCCCATGGAGCAGAATTGAGTGGGTTGGAAGAAACCTCTGGAGACCAGGGGTCCAACAGGTGCAGCTCATTGCAGATGACAGCTCTGGTGTCACTCCGTGTTTGGGATTTGCACCAAACTTCTGTACTAACAGCAGCCACACAGGGAGAGTGGAGAAGTTTCCATGCTTTCGAGACTCCCAAGAACACAGGGTTAGATAAATAAACAAGAAAGCCAAGTGGCCAAGTAGTACCCCTTCAAAGGAGCTGTTCCAGACAGAAGATCCCCCAGCACAACGCAGCAGTGCATGAGCTGCTCAGAAAGCTGAGGGGGCATCCTTCCATTAATCATGGGCAGAGGCTTCCTGGCCATTGCTGTACTTGTTCTGGTCGTGTCATGCCATGGAGTTTTAGTCTTTTAGTCTTAGCCACAGCCGAATAAATAATGAAACAAGTATGCTTTATCTTACCCCCAGGAGCATTGCAGTGTGGCTTTATCTGAGGCTCTGCCAAGCTCTTGGTGTGGGCAACGTTCAGAAGTAGAGTAGATGATTGAGCAGTGCATGCTAAAATAGGCTCAGCAATCTCAGGTTGGAAGAATTCTTTCTCTGAAAGGCTGGTGAGATGCTGGCACAGGCTGCCCAGGGAGTGGTGAAGTCCCCATCCCTGAAGCTGTTTGGGAACCATGGAAATGTGGCACTTGAGGATGTGATCGTAGGCATGGTGGGGTGGGTTGAAGTCGGGGGTCTTGGAGGGCTTTGCAAGGAACCACCTCTGTGTGTGCAGGCCTTTGGGAGGCAACAAACGAGAGAGAACTGGGGAAGCTGGGGCTGCAGCGTCGTTTTCCAGTTGGGACAAACTGACACATCTGGTGTGTGATAACTCTGGAAGCTCTTTCCTTAAAGCTCTTGCGGAAAGGATATTGCTTGTGTTGTCAGGAAGGGGAGCTGTCTGCATGGATGGACATCAAGCTGTGTGCACAGGTCCAGTGGGATGAACAGGTGCATGGTACAATGCAGCTGGGGAGCATTCAATGACATTTTCGTGTAGGACTCCTTTGGCACCTAAAGGATGCACCCAGTTTTGTTAGCAGAGACCAAACATGAGCATCGGGAGGGGGGCTGAGCACAGTGTGCCTGTGTGGCATTCAGTCCCAAGAAGAAATTATAAACGATCTCTTTACGCCGCATGGCAAATATTTTCCTTCAGCTCCGGTGGTTCGTTTCCTTGCATTCTTTTCCACTTTGCTCTGTGGTTTTGGGGCTGCATGGTTGCAAACAGCCTTTCCTTTCTCTTGCAGAAGTTCCCTGAGCTGAAGTTCAAGTACGTGGAGGAGGAGCAGCCCGAGGAGTTCTTCATCCCCTACGTCTGGTCCCTGGTGTACAACGCGGCCGTGGCACTCTACTGGAACCCACGCGACATCCAGCTCTTCACCATGGACTCTGGCTGAAAGAGGTCAAACCAAAACTGAAACCAAAACTGCACCACGTGAATCCATGACCCCTTCCAGTGTGCACCCTCTGACCCACCCCTCGCTGCCCATCTCCAGCCCAGCAGCTGTGTTTCTGACTGTCACACACCAACACCTGGGGCGAGGAACATGTATGCAGCCTTGTATTTATCGTCCTGTAACCAGAGCTTGTCTGATGAACACGAGGCCTTACACATGGGGTATGATGTTACTACCAACACCGCCGATTGCTCTTTTCAATGAGGAAAGAGACTGAGAACTCGGATTGGGGCAGCGTTTGGATTTTCATTTCTTTGGGTCAAGCTTTTGGTCCATTGCGTTCTGCTATGGGTCACTCGTTGCCCAACCCCACACTCTCACTCCCAGCCCTTTGTTTCAGTGGCATCGGCATGGCTGCTGTCCTTGTCCTTCCTCTGGTGCCACCACCCAAGCAGCGTGTTAATCCGGTTAGCTGCCAGGCAGACTCAAAGCACTTGATTTAGACGTCAAAACGTTTGTGGGAGGGTTTTCTGGAGCGAGTCTTTGTGTTTGGCTGGCACGCAGAGGGGCTAGGAACACCAGCTTGCAGAGCTGTTCTGTCATGCTTCTGTGCAAAGGTTGTTGCTGGAAACTGAAAGTGTGGGGGGGAGGGGGGGAAATCTCCAAAGAAAATAGTGGTAAGATTGTAAAATAGAGCGATGTCCTGTAAAAATGTGTGACGGTGTGGGGTGGGGATCCCTAGCCAAGTTCTGTGTTGAAATCCCCTGTTGGCTGTTAAAGGTTTATGGCAGAAGTATTAATTGATCTGAATGTAGAATGCTTCCTTCTGTTGTGTTCAAGTGCTCTTTCCCAATGTCCCTGGCTCTGCAACTGGATGAGAGACGTGGGTTGACCTGGTCTCCAGGGAACCTCCCATTTCGCACAGTGGGGATATATAAGGGAGGTCCCTGGCAGCTCCTGCTCCAGCATGTTCTGCACGAGGGGATGCATTGACTTCCAGGCAGTCCTGAGTGGCTCTAAATAAAAAATTCCTTGCACCTTTTCTCATCTTGTCACTACTTTTTTTCTTTCTGAAGGAGATGCACCATTTATCTGTTCATTTCAAGGTGGAAGTCTGTTTGGGTCCTACACAAATGAAGCAGTGACTTAAATATTAAAAACATTCCATATTTATTTAAGTATAACTTAAATAAGAGAGACATACAGAACAAGAGCATGTGGGAATTCAGCATGACAGGAGCATTGGAGGTGGAGCAACGATAAGACAGGACATGGTCCTTTATCTTTGGAGAATGGGGGAAATGAATGAACAGGAGAATATGGGAAATGGAAGGGGAAAACATGGGAAGTGAACTGAGCTGCAGATGTTTACACTAAGTTTTGGGTTTGGTTTGGTTGTTTTACCCTTGAACAGAAGTCGAAATGGGACGGCTCTTCTTGGTTGTTGTAGCAATTCTTGATTTTGCCTTTTTATGAGGCCTAAGAGCATTTGTGGGCCAGAAGAGCTGTGCAGATGCAGCTTGAAACTGCATGTCTTTTGGGATGGTCTTCATCCAATCCAAAGTGAATGAACCCTCTCCACCTCCAGCAGCATCCGGAGCAAGTAGGTGCTTGGTGCCGAGCTGCAGAGTACCTGATTTTCTTTGAAAAGGCTTTTTATGATGAAAAGAACAGGTCCAACCAGCTGCTGGATCAATGGAGGAACACCATAAATTATTTCTTGCTGCCCTCCTGTTCTGATGCCGTTGAACCGAAGTTCAGCAGGTTTGTTCTGATCGTGTCATTTCCTTGTGTGGTAATGGTCGTGCACTGTTCCCAGACCCGGTTGCTCTGGAAGAGATGGAGATCTGCTCCCAGGGTGGAGCAGCAGAGCCAGACCCAGATTTGTGCTGAAATCCACGGAACCCAGTGGCTCCTCCAAGGGCTGAGTGTTGCGTGGGGCTGGCAGTGTCCTCACATCATGAACACTCCTTCTTTCAGATCACCGTACAGCATCACCGTGGGGATCCCTCTCATTACTTTCTGTGAAGGATGTATTATGCACAATAAAATAAATAAGAAATGAAGCAGTGAATGCAGCATGGAACTGTGCTCCTTGAGCCCAACTGCTGCTGCGTAGCGGTGTGCACCAACCAGTCCCTGTGCAATCCTACAACCCAACAGCACGAGGCTGCTGGCACACCAGAACAGGTTGTTACACTGATGGTGTTAAGTGGATGATTGTTTAAATCCACGCTTGATGGACAGGAGGACACATCATTCTGCAGCATCGTGCTGAACCCCACTGTGAGGGAGTTCCTGCTGGGGTGGGGAGGAGGAGGAAATGCACTGTCCCACTCAGCACCATCCTTCCCTTCCCTTGCAACTCATTCTCCTTGCTGCCCAGACAGTGCATCAGGCATTGATGACTTTGGCAGAAGCAGTCCAACCCTCTTCCAGATGGGATGGCCAGAAAAAAATCAGACTCTGTTGGCCAACGATCGGGCCAATCTTTGTGAATACTGGGCAATCTGTGGCAAAGAAGCAGGTTGTTGGTCTACGGGTTGATCTACTTCACGAAAGGAAGCAGCAAACACACCCCCTCACTTATTTGGAAAGTCAGGCTTTTCCTTCTACACAGTGATTGAATTTTATCAAATGTAAGTGTGTCATCATTCAGCCGTCGAAAGGTCAAATGCCACCTGGGAGTTGGCCAGCCCTGTGCTCTCCCCTGCCTGTGCAGCTCAGGCTGTGAAGACCTTGATTTCAGCTTTGTGCTCGGTTTGTGGGTGGTGCTTTGCAGGACCGATGGCTGTAACAGACCTTAGAGATGTTAGATTTTTAATGCTGCCTAATCCTTCATCATCACTTTAAAAACTGCCTTAAAATGAACCCAAAATGGATACGTCTTGGCAGACACACAGCAACGTTCAGCCATAGGTCAGGTTTTCACCAGCTGGCTTGGCAAACCCAATGGCAGACTGTGGTCACGGGTCCTGCCCAGCCATGGACCTCGGGGGTCCCGTGGGGCTCAGCCCCAGCAGAGCTGTTCTTAATGGGTCGGATAGAAATGAAAGGGATAAACCATTCAGGAACGAATCTGCATGGGGAAATTCCAAGCCTCTTCCAAGCCATGTGCTTCAGGGCACACCAAAGCCTCTCCAAACGCGCTCCGGGTTTGGAAAAACTCCTCCATTCCTTGCTGCAGGATGTATTTACCTGGATGAGCTTCAGCTTCACTGTTTTGCTCAGTGCTGCCTGTCTGTTCCATACATAGCAGTGGTGCTGAGCAGCTGGGCAGCGGAGCCACTGTAGCCATGAACCCACATTCCTTGTGCTGCTTCCAGGAGAAAATCCCAACCTCTCCCTCAAACAGAGATCTGCCTTGGCAGCTGCAATCTTCCAAGTTTCTCCCAGCTGAAATACAGAGTGAAAATTAGATCTGAATTATTTACCTGCTCCTAAATCAAGCCCTGCAGGCACAAGTTTTCCTTCGAAAGGTCCACCTGAGAGCGCACAAAATAATCAGTACATTGCTGAGGTCCTGCAACTGACTTCAACAACAGCCACACACTTCAGCCTGCCTTTATCCCTTCACTTTGCTCCCCTCACCAGCATGTTTGGGCTGGGAATGTCTTTGGCTCTGGGCTCACCTGGCAGGGAGAGGCCTTGAGCTGTGGACGGGATGATGGCGGGGAGGGAAAAGCCAACATGGTATCAGCCGGTGGCATCTTCTCCACTGCTCCTGGGCACAGAGGTTTTCAACCACCTGGGAGAGTAGATGACCACAGAAAATACTATGGATTTTTTTTTTCTTTAATTTTAAAAAAAGAACTACTCTATCAAGGCCACCATATCAGATTTAACAAAGATACAGAAAGGATAGGGTCATCCCATCCTGCACTGCACCTGCTGCACTGGACTCATGCCCAAGGCTGTTAAACTGGTTTTTACAGCTACCAAAGCTTCTAACAAATGAAAGGAAATGCAATGGAACCCCTCAGCACCAGATTCCCCACTTCAGGTTAAAGCCAGAAGCCTCAAAGTCATAAGACATCACCAAGTAACCACATCTGTGACTTCAGGATGGGACACAGATGGGTAGGGCACTTCTCCACCCCCTGGATAAGAGGGATCTGTTTTGGGTAAGAAAGAGCTGTTTTCATGAAACACTTCCCCGCTTGCTCTCACAGATTTTGAGCAGCTAAATGAAGGTTCAGTTAATACATGGAGAAAACTGTGGTTCTGACCTACAGAGCTTGTAATCAGCCAAAAAAAACCCACAACCCACCAAAAAACAAAAAACATTAATCTGGAAGGATCTAAGGCTAGACAGACAGATGGGATGTGTATTTATATGTACGTGTACGTACATATATAACATGCATATGCAAATATGTGTCAACTGCTGTGCCATTATTAGTTATTATTCTATTCTCACTTGTACAATTCCTCCCTTCTGTGGTTGGTGCCACTCTCTCTGTTGAAGGGAAAGAGAAGCTGCTGGCTGGGTTGGTTTGGGTTGGTTTGAGTTGGATTGGGTGGGGCTGAGTTCGGTTTGGTTGGTTTGAAGTGTGTGGGGTTGGGGAAGGTTGAGTTGGGTTGAGTTGGGTTGCATCAGGTTGAGATGGGTTGTGTTGTGTTGTGTTGTGTTGTGTTGGGTTGGGTTGGGTTGGGTTGAAATGGGTTGGGTGGAAATGCATCAGGCTGGCTTAGTTTGGGTTGAGTTGAGTTGGATGACCCTCTCTTGTGGGATCTTTAAAGAGGTGATGGATGAGCACAGACAACAAGCAGCACCTCACTCAGGTTTGGAGACACTGGGGGGGCTAGCTATGGCCCTCACAACCAAGCTGGCCTCACATATGGTGCTGGGAGCTGGGACACATATGGTGAGCTGGGAGAGCTCAGAGGGGCTTTAGGAGCAGGAGTCATGGGCAGCACATCATGCCCCATGTCACAAGGCTGCTGCTGACGGAATTATCTCTGTTACCTTGCACAGCACAGATGTTTTATGTTGTGGTTATGAGCATGAAACAAGGGCAGACCAGTTGTGTTTGTGCAGCTGCCAAGCACACTGTTGTGACATTCCCATCTGCTTGACTGTTGTATAACCCTCTGCTCCCCCTGATATTAAGAGTGAGGAAAAAATCCACTCCTCTCCAGCTCCAGGGCTGCAGCTCAGCTCATCCTCAGCCATTGTTGCCCAACACTCCCTCCATCTTGGACCTGAAATCCCATGTCTGTGGCCTTGGGCTTCTCTGTAGCAAACAGCTTGCACTGATGCTGCAGGGTTTCACTTGAATGATTTCAGGTAAATGATCAACTTCGGTAAGCATTAAGGGCTGGCAGTTGTCTTCAGGTCAAAACAATTCAAAGTCTAGTCCTGGGCAGCCTTCCTTTCACCTCTGGTGTGTCCTCACCATCAGCCATCACCAAAAGAAGCATGTGAGCATGCTGTTGGCTGCTGGCCCGATGCTGGGTCTGCTTGAGGTCTTGCCAAGATCGGTTCTGATGGGAGGATGCACTGATGATGGCAGTCCCTTCCAACCCATCCATGCTGTGATTCTATGGCTCAGTGACCATCAACATCCCTTCCAATCCAACTGTTCATTGGTTCTATGGTTCTGTGGTCTTCAATGACTCTTCTAACCAACCACTCTATGGTTCTTTGGTTCTATGATCTTTAACGTCCCTTCCAACCCAACCATGCCGTGATTGTACCGTTCTGTACAGAAAAGAGGGAGACAGCTCATAGCCCAGCTTTCCCTTAGTGCTTTGTGTCCTCTGCAAGACTTGTTCTTTTGTCACTACCAGACAACACTGAGAAGCTCTTCTTTTAGCCCCTAATAGTACAAAGGACATTGATTCTGGTCTTTCTTGCAATATCTACCCTTTGAGATTGAGGATTGAACTGACCAGTGATCAAACCTGTCTATGATAGGGCCAGAGCACAAAGGAAAGCACAGTGTGCTGCAGGGAGCAACCTGGCCCTTGAGGTCAATAAAAGAGGGATTTCTGCCGTCATCCCAAGTTGGAGGGGAGGCTGAGGAAGCCTCACACTTCAGGTCTGGTTTATGGGTCTGATGAAAAAAGGCACTCTAATGGAGATGAACCAATGCCACGAGCAGCAAATATCGAGAATGGGTGAAGTTATTGGGTTGGAGTGGGCCACGGGAGCTCCGCTGGTCTGCTCAGGTGCACGGATAGCAGCCAAAGTGTTTCTGTGAAGGATCTCCTCCCAGAGCAGACACAGCTGTGGTTGGGATCTTGTGAAAGCAATGCCAGCAACAGTGGAGCTGTGGCATCTGGGGACGCGGTCAGTGGGCATGGTGGGGTGAGCTGGGGATCTTGGAGATCTTTTCTGACCTTAACAATTCTACAGTGCAATTTAGAGTGATGGTGGGACGGGTTGTGCTTGGGCTTGGGGATTTTGGATGTCTCTTCCAACTAATGATCCTATGGTTCTATTTGGGGTCACAGTGGCAGGCTGGGGGTGGGTTGGGGTCGGACTTGGGACACCCCCCCCCCCACACACACACACAACGTGCATGCAGAGGGAGCTGCTCTGTTTGCCTGAGCCCAGTAACGGCGTCGGGAAAAGGGTTTTCTTTCTTTCCCTTCTTCCCCCCCCCCGAACCCCGGGTTCGCCGTCCTCCCTCCGCGCAGCGCTGCGGATCGCGGTGCCCGGGCTCCCGCTGTCTGCAGGCGGTGGAACTGCACCGCGATGCTGATGTCCGGAAGGTGCCACAAAGCCACAGCGGCGGAGCAGAAGTTGGAGGGGGGAGAGGGGAGTTGGGGGTTGGGGGTCGGTGGGGGGCTGCAGGCGATGCGTGCTGGTAAGGGTGCTGTGCAGTGCTCTGGCTGAGCGCGGAGCACAGGCGCGGGCTTTGCGGTCCTTTTGTGTGCTCGGCCCTATAACTGCACACGGGATCAGGACCCTTGGGGACACGTGTACCTGGTTCCACGGGGTCCATCGTCATGTCCCTGTAAGTATGGGATCAGAGCCTTGGACACGTGTGCACCCCGGTCCTGTGGGGATCATCTGTTCACGCTAATAAGCGTTCACAGGATCAGGACCCCAGTTCTATGGGGTTTATCTGCTCACCCATAGAAGTATGGGGCTGGGAGATGGGGTACCCTGCTTCCATGGGGTCCATCAGCTCACCCATACAACGTGTATGGGACTGGGTCCACCAGGGCTTTGTGCAACCCTGTTCTGTGGGTCCATCTGACCCGTATATGCATGCATGGGATCAGGATCCCTCATGTACTCCTGTACCATGGTCTCATGGGGTCCATCCTCTCACCCATATTTGTGTGCATGGCACTGGGGCCTCGTGCACCCCAGTTCCACAGTGTCCCCTGACCTCCTGGTGGCTCAGCCCACCCCAATACAAGCAGCACCCCATGCAAGCTCCACACCTCCAGCCCCACTCCACACCATGAATTCCTACCCCCAGTTCAGGAGAATCCCACCATCCTCACACCTGGGAATCACCATCCCACCCTCTGGCTGCGGGGGGCTGCGGGACCAAGGGGTGCACAGGGAACACAGCCAGAGGTGGGTATGTAATAGGGCATATTAGCATGTAACATACAGCAACTAAGGTAACATCACAGAGCACACGACGTTTAACATGTAGCAATTAGCATCAAACATCATATAGCACTGTAGTATGCAACATGTAACCTTAACAAAACCTATAGCGTGTAACATGTTGCATGCAACATGTAACATCATACAGCAACGTGACAGGTAACATTTAGCACATAACATCAGGTCTCGCCGTAAAATGGAACAAATAGACTGCAGCATGTGATACCGTACGGCATTGCAACATGCAGCACGGCATGCAGCATGCAACATGCAGCACGTAATATTTGGCAGACGACAATATGCTCTGTAGCATGCAGCACAACAGATAGCACCTAGCATGCAGCACGGAGCACGGAACATGTAGCACGTGGTGCGCGTAACACACAGCACACAGAACGCACGGCACGGCACATGGCACGCCCCTATGTACGGCAGGCGCTGCCCCACGTTTTGGGGGGAGATCCGCCTCATCCTTTAGGGCTCGGTGCCGGGGGTCAACCCTCCTCCCCCCCCACCCCCCCTTCCCCGCAGGCAGCAGCCGGCGGTGGGGGGGGGGCGCCCCCATCCTATGCCTGCCCCCCCTGGGCACCCCGCGCCCGCGTTGCGCAAAGGGCCGTCGGATCAGTGCGGGCGGATGGAGATAAATATATAATTCCTTTTTTTTCCCCTCCCGGAGCGACGCGCTGTCTAGACGCCCACGTGATGGGGCTGCGCACACGGAGCCGGGGGGGGGAGAAAAAGGGAATTGGGGATTTAGCAAAAAAAAAAAAAAAAGAAAAAAAAAAGAGGAGGAGGAGGAGAAAGAGGAGGGGAGGAAAAATAATAACCGAGAAAAGCCCGAGCGGCTGCGGCGGGAGAGGGGTGGGGGTGCGGGGGGGGCCGCGCTTCACTCCGCGCTCCGTTTCTCTCCTTCGCAGCGGCGGAGCGGCGCGGGGACGTCGGGCGGCGGCGACGGGCGGAGCGCAGAAGGGGCTCCGCGGGGACACGCGATGCTGCTCCGCTCCGCGGGACCGCGACGAACGCGCCGAGGCCGCTCCGCACGTAGGGCCGCCGGGCTCCTTTTTTAATCTCATTTTTCATCCTTTTTTTTTTTTTTTT